>CACRXP010000074.1:274798-289894 GCA_902702965.1 Spirometra erinaceieuropaei
TTCCAGGTATTTCATCAAGTGTCTTTTGATAATGCGTTCCATTATTTTACACGCGATGCAAGTAAGACTGACAGGACGATAATTTCCGCAGTCAAGTCTTGAGCCTCCTTTATGGATCGGAGTAATGAGTGCGCACTTCCACTCTTCCGGGAGCTCGCCGTCTTCAAATGACTTTTGAAATATTGCGGATAAGGGTTTGCACAGTTCATTAGCAAGTTCACGAAGTGCTAGGGCGGGAATTCTATCCGGGCCAGGCGATTTGGCAGGTTTCAGCCGGAGTAGCTCGGCCCTAACTATGGTAGATGAAAAGAGTGGTTCCTCGGTTAAGGAGGGTAGGGAGGGGATAGGATGGGGAAGGGTAATGGGAGGAGAGGTTGTTTGACGAATGGATGGATGGGCAGATATAGCACTAGGTTCTCGGGTGAAAACGGACTGAAAGAAGTCGGAAAGGAGGGACGCTTTAACCTGGTCATCAATCTCCACTTTTCCATCTGCAGACCTGAGGGCAGGGATCAACTCCTGAGTCCTTTTAGTACTTCGTATATAACCATATAGAATTTTTTGATGCTCCAACGAATTTCGGAGGATGTTTAGTTCAAACTTCTTTCGCAGCTTTGAGGCCTCACTTTTACAGACGTTTCGTTGCCGCTTATATTCCTGTAAGTGTTCGTCGGAGCCAGTTAGTCTGTAACGCCTCCACAGACGATTCCTTTTTCTGAAAGAGGCCTTCAAGTCCGGGTTTATCCATTTTGGGCGGTTTGTGATTGTCTTCCTTCTAAGAGGACAATTGGAATAAACAATCTCTTTCAGTAAGGAACTAAAAGTATTCCAGTTATCGTTTGCTCGACCATGCAGTTCAGTCTCCCATGATATAGCTGCCACTTCCCTCCTCATGAGAGAATAGTCACCTTTCCAAATGTTTCTCTCCCACCTCTCGAGTTGGGCGGGTTTGTAAAACAGTGAGTACTCGAAGTAGAGCGTGATGTGGTCGCTTGACCCTAATGGCTGTCGGTCCTGCAGGTCTAACACGTTTTCCTCCTCTCGGGTAAAAATAAGATCAAGGCAGTTCGACTGCTGCCCTTCCCTGACCCGTGTTCCAAAGGTAACATTCTGGCAGAGACGTTTGTCCGTTGCCCATTGTAGTAGTTTGTGATTAAAGCTGTCTTGCGGCCCTTGTGCAGTCCACGTTAGCCAATCAATGCCAGGAGCGTTAAAATCCCCAACGATAAGGACGTCTTTCTTCTCGCTAGCTTGGTACAGTTCGGATATGAGCATGAGATCTTGGTCAGAAGTATGGTTAGGTGGACGGTACACTACCGAAAGCGTCAATGATCGGACATTCTTAGTAGATATGGTAACGCTTAGCAGTTCCACATCCCGTACCGGTCTGTGTGCATCAGCCATAGCGCTTAGCTTGCAAGTGACATAAATTATGACTCCTCCTCCTCGGCTTAGTCTATCTCTCCTGAATTGCTGATATCCTTTAAGTGATATTTCTGAATCTGCGATATCTTCAGTAAGCCACGTTTCTGCGAATGCCATAATGTCTGGCTTAATTTCATCAACTAAGTCTCTTAGTTCATCTAGTTTGTTAAAGAGGCTTTGCACATTTGCGGATATAACCTTCAATGACTGATTTGTTGGAGAGGCCCGGCCTTCATTGTGACGGGTTCTGACCACAGGAAAGACCCCTTTGTCTGGACTATTTGTCCATTTTTGATCTTCAGCCCTTTCTGTCCTCTGCCAATTCTCTCCTTCAATTCTGATCTCAGTTCTCTCATTTTCAGTCTTTCCCTCGGTTCGTAGTCTGGTTGAAAAAACACTTCCTTGTGCGAATTGCGTAAGGTCGTTCTACTTTCTAACAAAAGCGCTGCTTGGGCTTCGTTTTCCAAAATAACTTTCAGGGGTCTTGGGGATGATGTTAGGTCACGATTTGGGTCCGCTCTGCCTAGTCGGAAAGCTTTTTTAACGGTGAATATTTCCCCATCCTGCAGGACGGCACTGGCGTACTGATGAAGAAGGTCTAGGTCGTGCGTCACTCGTTCCTTCGGAATGCAGGACGTGGACTCTGGGGCGCCCCTTATGACAATATTTTGCTTACGATTCATGGAAGAGCTCATTACTGTCCCGTCCGCGCTAGGACGATATAATGCTACTGTAGTATTCCCGACGGCTGTTGTCACTTCGACATTTGAATGATTTTCGGCCGGCGAAGGGAGTTTAGGGCATGGATTTGCATGTGACCTACTTGCTTCGGCAGTGGAGCTCTTACAATCATTACCCTGTTGCAATGTACTGCACGAAGGCTTATCGTGTCCTTTTCCATAAACGGAATGGTTAGGACACTTTCCAGATGAGTTAGCCTTGTGAAGAAGTGGAGTAACAGCATTGCCTTCCAAGAATAACGGCGAGTCCTTGTAGTTCCTAACAGATCTTCTGAGGGTCATCCTGGCTTTCCCAACTTTATTGTTCGATGATTTGGCAGGTTTTGTTACTATAGCAGGTAATGGAACCTGACTTATTTTTAATGCATTAGTGTCGACTGCCACGTTATCCACCGGAACTGAATTGTCTAGAGATTCCTCTGGAGACATAACTCGCTTCCTCTTCCTGACTGGCTTTGACTTTTCCGCGCTAGCGCCTTTATTAGTAGGATGTTCGTCGCCGATCGATCGGAAATTTGGCGGATTATTTGGTAATTCTATCTTACTGTGCTTAAGAATAGCCATGATGTCCGTCAGTAGGCCTTGCTTATCTTCTAGCGTCTGGACCCGCTTCTCAAGTTCTTTACAGCCGACACAGCGACCGACAAGCGCAGAATCCGTCCCGTCTGTCATACAGTTTTCGAGGCCTCTTGGCAGTGCATCGGTTCTTATTTCCTGTCTTATCTCTTCGAGCCTATTGTGCGTAATCTCCCTGGAGTCTAATGATTCCAGCGGCATTTTATCGCAAGAGACTGCTAATGAATTAAAGACCGTTTTCAGCTGCTCTTCTGTAGTTGATAAACATATCTGACTAGCGCCAAACCGTTCATCGATAGCGCAGTGGCTAACACTGTCGCCTCCGAGGCCAGTGGTGTGCCTCAAGGCTTAGTTCTGGGACCATTGCTCTTCATCCTTTACGTTAACGACGGCCTTCAGGAACTCGACTGCGGCAAAATAATGTTTGCAGACGATGTTAAGCTCTGGAAAGTCATTAAGGGTCCGAATGATCAGAGATCCCTTCAAGATAATCTGCACCGACTGCAAGCGTGGTCAAAGAAATGGCTTTTAGATTTCAATGTGGAGAAGTGTGCCTCCCTTCATCTGCGTCCAACCAACTCTCATTCAAATGAGAGCTTGAGGACATATCACTTGAAAGATATAAGGCTCCCCGCAGATTCTTCACAGAATGATCTCGGGGTTTGGATACAGAACAACCTGAAACCAACACTGCAGTGCCACAAGGTTGCAAAAAACGCCATGGGAGTGCTGCATGCAATCAGAAGGGCGTTCGTAACCTCTGACCAAGACCTCTTTGAGAGAGTTTACGGCATCTTTGTTCGGCCCCACTTATAATATGGCCTACAAGCATGGTGGCCATGGCTAGTAAAAGACCAAGAATGCTTCGAACGGGTATGATGGCGTGCAGAAAAGCTGGTAAACGGTCTTAAAAGTCAATCCTACACAGACGGACTGAATTGCCTTAATTTATTCCCCCTGTGTTACAGGCAGCAAAGAGGTGGTCATATCCTCGTCTACAAGACAATGCATGGCCTTGAGTATGGACTTAACTTAGAGGACATGTTTCAGTGGCACCTTTCACCCAATCTTCGTGGTCACTCGATGAAGTTACGGACAACAATGTCCAGGCTGAATCTTCGTTCTGAATTTTTCACGCAGAGGGTAGTGGAGAAATGGAAGGATCTCCCTCAGTCAGTCGTGCAGGCTACGTCTGTGCAACTCTTCAAGAAACGCTTGGATGATTATTTGTGTTCCCTGTTTTCCCTCGACAGACTGAATTTAAACTAATACCCTACAATCCCGGAAATATTTTCTCTGGGACAAGGCTACTCAAGTGAATTAAGTACTGTTTTGATAACGAAATATTTTTTTGTTCGTGTACAGTTATTTCTAACGAGCTGACATGTAATCAGTTGGGTTTTCAAAGGCTTCGCCTATTATCCTTACCAAATAAACTGAAATAAACTAAATAAACTTAGCAAGCACTCTGTGACATTCTTACGATTGTGAGATCCGAGTCGCCGACCACTGTGCGAAAACCTGGTGTGACGTGCGTCGGCCAAGTCCTGCTTGGACTGCGCAGACGAACTGCTTACTTCTTTCAGCCACTACATCCGATCGCATCTCCGGGCTTTTTGACTCTGTCCTGACGTGGGGCCAAGGAAAATGAGGGAGTAGAGAATGCGTCAGATGCAGCGTAAGTTAACCATCCCTATAAACTAGCCTACTAACAAGTCGCCGTACCTGCTCAGACCATGCTGCGGGGCACAGTGTAGGAATGGTCGGTAACGACGATCGAACAATCATATCCTGTTAGTAAGACGGTAGACCATGCGGTTTGGGGAACTGGATCCGCCGACGCGTTGAAAGATGCACTTGTTTAAGTTGAAAGAGAATGGCTGCATGCAGTCACTTGAATAAACGCCTCGTTTTTTTACCAATGCCACTTTTCACTACAATGCCTGTAAACTGGCATTAAATACAATCATGATTATTATAATAAACGTGCATTGAAGAGGACGGAGTGACAGTTTATCTCCTCAATGCGAAGAATGATATCAACTGACACTATTATTCTTCACGCGGCTGTCTAAACTTGCGCAACGAAGGATCGTTTAATTAATGCTTTTCCTGATGTCCTGCGATTAACTGTTCGGGTATTCCCAGTCTCACTGGATGTTTCGTATGATGGCCAATTCAGCCTCCAGAGCACGTATTTACAGTGAAACCGAGTATGCAGCAGGCTACAATTGTTTTTGACTAAGAGAAACAAAAGTTACAAATTTATTTTGATTAAACTCCAAATTACTCAGCAACCTCGATGTAATTAGTACACATGACAGCTAACGGAACGCTCACTAAACAATCCGACTCAGTACAGAAATCGGGACAAGCCAAAGAAGCGAAAACTCACTGTTAGGAGTAATTTCCTAATGTATCTAATGCTTCGCACCAACAACACACAACTAAATCCGATCTTATATGTGTTTTCCTGCCCGAACTATTCCAGCCTAGACCCCACTCCTCCAGGAATCCTAGGCTGGAGTGTAGTGGCCGAGGACGTCAAGGGTAGCACGCACCAAGGTAAGGAAACACTGAGAAGAGACCTGGAGGAAATAGATCTGAACAGAACTGTTAGCATCTCTTGATACTCATTCACATGCAGGGCAAGAGGATGCGTCGAGTAAGGGATAAAGAATAATATAACATGACTGACATGGGAAATGTGTATAATAATTGTTAGTAGTAAAGGCAGGATGAGTTACAACAGTAGAATAACCTGCCTGGGTGAAGAGGCGATACCGACATGCCAGCTAATTAACCAGTGGGGAACGCAGCGCTGTTGGCAACCGCAGGGAAGGGCCGAGGGCGGTGCCGAAGTAAAGGGGAGGAGAACGATACGAACGTCGCTGTATGGTGCGGGGAAAGGGGTCGGCGGAAATGAGAGGAAGGGACACCGGCCATCTTCACCAGCACGCGGTCACTCCATCTCCACCTTAGGTCCGCGCGCCGGAAAGTGTTACAAAATTCAAACAACCCTGTTCATGTCCAGGGGCGTTACAGGACGCATAATGGAGAGCCTAGGCAGAGAAATCTGACATGGTTTAACCGACAGTAGCATGCGATTAAATCAGACGATATTTGCCCTGCAAGTGACCTACACAAAAACTTAATAAGTAGTTCATCCGCCAATGAAAGTATTGTTCTTTCATTTAGTCGAAAAGTCACTTTTGACGAAGGTGGAAAACTAGGAACAAGGACAGATGAAATGTATTGTGAATATTTATTTAAAATCGAGCGCCCCATAGTGCCGACTCTAACCGGTGGCCTCAACCTAGCGAATTGAGCGGCCTAGAAGGTTCTTTTTGTTTTTATATCGATATATTTCGTGCATTTGACCGGGACAAAATGCTTTGGTCGCTTATTGGTTTGCAACTTACGAGTCTTCGGCGTTGATATGCGTGAACTAGCCTGGCACGATTATTCAGACACGTTATAGTCGAGGATTTAAGTGGTGCCTTAATAATTTTCCACATCCGACTGAGTGGTTTTATTTAGTAAACCTTGTGTCATGATTTATCTGTTTACCACACTGTTTAATGTTTCTACTGTTTCGAATTTTATGGACATTCGCACTTTGCCTCTCTTGCTGACGAGCCCCAGAATACTACTGCCCATTCTTTCTAATAGCCGTTATGCTCTTCATTTATAAGCAGTTCATCTCTGACTTCGCAACCTCAAAAATGGTCAAGGATTAGCGTCCACGGACTTGACTTCGGGCCCCTAAATCTAGAATCTTCCTAACTCTGCGTTTACGGGTGGCGGAATATACCTGCAAAAAGGTCTCGCTATATTTTAGACTTTGGACCTTGGGCTATTCGTAAACTTTGGTCAAAGGTGGAAAGATTCGTTAAGCGAAAACGGGCTAGGCGGGGTTTGGGTCGTTTACTAGACCTCCTTTCAGGTGTGTATTGTTTTATGTCATTTTTATAATGTATTTTTGTCATAACTATAATATACTCCCGAATTCACCCTTAACTGTACTCCCTCGCCTAATGTAAGACACCGTCGCTTTTGTATCACGAAAACTAAGTTAATTGACTGTTAGCTGTGCAGCTTGAGTCGAGGCTTCTTAAGTCGCCTTTCATTCCAAGGAAATTTTCCAGGGAACGGGAAATATGACTTCTCATTCACGACCATCGCACGTTCTTTTCATTTTTCGTCAACCCTAGACAACTAAAAGAGAGTTGTTTTCCTCTTGTTGACCGTACCTAAGAGAATTCGGCGGCATTTTTATCTGCAAAATCAAAACTTCCTACATTTTGGGACTTATCCACACCGCGATCGTTCAGTCAAAAATATTATGCTGTATGCCAATGCAGCATGATTTACTGGGGCCCCTGGCAGTAGGGACACACAGACACTGTTGTGACCAAAAGAGACGTACTTCCGTCGCGTCGGGCCTTTGGGTAAGCAGGAGCTTTAGCGATCCATATTTTGTCAGGCGTCCTGCAGACGATGGTGGACCCTGCTTAGCAGCCTATATCATATTCGATCTAGGCAGTCTTGAATAGCTGATTTTCCGTAGGATTTTCGGGCACTTATTCCGAGAAAAGTACTGTAGGTTGATTCTGTCAGACTTCCCGATCACTTTTACGTCTTTTTAAACTTTTCCATACAGTGTGTCTTACGGTTTCCGTAATGTCCTTCGTTCATCCAGTTTATGGTAACTTAATTTCTGTAGGTCTTCATCTCCATCAAACGATTTATCCTGTGCTACTTGTTGAAATATGCCCGATGAAAAGTCCTGGGTCCAACAACCAGCGGCGGAGGGTCCAACGGCCAAGTCGCGGCCAACCACTTTAAAATTGGCGACCGGCTCTAATGACACTTCCCCCAACCTTCTTGCCATAAAGGCCGACTTTTTGACCCCAACTATCAGCCAGTTTCTTCAGAAACACGCTCCTTCAAACACCCCTGGACAGTTTATATCCCCAATAAGTGCAGATAACAAACTTATATCAGAGTAAGTACCGTCGTTGTCCCTATAATTTTCGATGCGGTTTTCTGCCTAGTATGTTTGAATTGTTGTTTCCCCTTTCAGTTAGGTCACTTATCCGTTTTTGCGTCAACTGACGTTTGTATGGATTCTGTAGTTAGGTCAGCTATTTACCACCTCTGGATATGCTGTCGGATTTTGACCCATGACTACTTTTGGTACTTTTATCCTTGTCTCGCCAGCCATCTGCAGTATTTCCTCCCTTTATGTAAGTGTTAGCTTATCGCTCGAAGCCTAATCGAAAGGTCACCAACTTAATTTACATCGTTTGCTGACATTAGGACGTCAGTTACTTTGCTGTAAGATAACTGTTAGTGATTTGACAGAACTTGCCCCTATGGTCTGTGGTGTTTATTTATGAAGTTCTGACAGAAATTATTTGTACGTTGGAGTTCGTGACCGACAAGAAATCACAACCAAAGGCAAATCCTGCCTTGTTTCTTAAAACTGTTCATGCCATGTGTATTTATGTCTATGTCAGTAAGGGCGGATGCGGCGCCTGTTCGGACTCACCTGGCTTTTCCGTAAATGTCTGCGGTGTTGCACACTGATTGCACATTTCAGCTTTGTGAACATAGTTCGTAATTTATGTCTTATTACAACTAGAAAAGGACGACATTCGACCTCTCAAGTCAAATAGGGGGCTATGTGTTTCGCATCTTTGCTATCACTACACTGCACACGAACCTCACCCACAACACCCTCTACAAGCACGAAAGAGACGACGCACGTGAGAGGCCAATATGGCACTCACGCATGTGAGATCTGAACAGCCTACCCTTACTACGTAAAGACCTAATGTGTGCTGTTGAGGACCTGGCCGCATTTGGCGCGCGTAGATGGACTAATTAACACTGCCAACCGCTTGCACCCTTTTCTCAAATCAGATGGCGAACCGGCTCAAATAGTGGACTGATGGGAGAGTAAGTCTGACTCTGGGGACTGCGTCTCCACGGCACTTGGCACATATTCCTCATTATGGACCATCTGACCTGCCTGAATCTATCACGGTACGCTAAAAGCGGTGGCTTGAAAGGTTGCCAACTAACGGGGCAACCCGGCCCTCTTAGGGCTGAACGTAGGCTGTAATGACTTCCATGACACTCACTAAGTTGGAATCATACTCGTTACCTTCGTGCTTTTGTGCAATTCTAATCCATTGTGCGCGGACTAGACGTGTGGCACGCGTAGACAGGTCATTTAGCTTTGTCAGCCACTAAACTCGATCCCACCCCGGTTTTCTGGACTCTGTCATGCCGTCAGACTTAGAAGAGTGAAGGAGAGATTGTGGTAGATGTTGCGCACAGGTCACTTTCCCTGCACCTGCCATGCTGCGGTGGACGACGATTGAACTGTAATATTCGTCGCCATTTGATGGTTGTTACAATTAATGCCACACCTCGAGTGTATGGGAAAATTTGGAAATACTTGTTCTTAATAGTTCTGGGACTTCCCAGACCTTTCTCGTGTAGTCTGCGTTTCACAATCTTATAGATGGGCCGTCTCGACCGAGGCCTTGTAAACGTAAAACTGCTTTCATTGATCGCTTTTCCACCGGGGTTACAGGGGAGTTTTATTGTTGCCTACCGCCTTAAAGCCCTTATCACCATTTTTAAATAAGGAGAGTGGTTAGTTAGTAATTTTCAAGTCATCAAACCCAACCCAACCAATTAGACTATGCGCCCGATAGGCGCTCCAGAGTCGGGAATAGCTTTGCTATGATATCCAGAAAGTAAAAAAAGTGCATGCTGATTAAATGAATAGAGGGCCTGTCATAACGTGTTGCCCACCGAACTGCATAATCAACGTCAACGTTCCGAATTTCATCGTGAAGCCCTTGACGTTCGTTTGAGCGGCGTCCTGCCACGCACAGTTACGTCCGACAGCTGTCCTCAACATATCCGGACTGTGGACTCTAAGGCACCTCTAAAGTCGGAAGCCCTTGGCTGGTAAAATAGAATTTTTTTTGGTTTACTAAAACTGACTTATATACCCTACCCTCAGCCTAAAATCGCCCATATTTTGATCTTAGTTTCACTCCACGTAGAAGTTTTAGTTGCGATGCCACTGAGCCTGATTCCTCGGCAACACTTTTACGCACAGCTCATCCGTCTTTTTGGAAGCCGAGAATAGTACCATTTCACTACAGTCCCCGGGAAGGTATTCAACCACACATAATCAGTCAGAAACCCATTGCCATTAGGGCGTAGGGATATATGGGAGAGATCTGTACATTTCAGCATCCATTCCATCCTTTCATTGGGACTCTGGAATGCGCGTGGCATAATAAAATTAGACGGACCCGAGGATTTTATCACTTCATTCTTTTAGTTTTTGAGGTTAGAAGCTTATCGTCATTGCTTCAGGTTTCGAGATCGGACGTTCCATCAGTACGCTAACCTTGATCTATAAGTCAACATAATTCGTCCTTGCCTCTAACCCTGGGGGTTTCTCATTGCATCGGTTTTGGATGTACCAATATCATTTGCGCTCCAGGCGGAATGACATGAATCTAGGGAGCTTAGGCGTTCTTTCACAGATGCTATGCGGTCGTTGTCGTGAGATAGTGGCTGAGGTTTATTTCGAGGTCATTCACAACTTAAGTGCATTGGAGTTTCGTCGTGCCAAGTTTATAGCTAGCTTTGGACTCCATGACTGAGTTTGGATCGCAGATGAGGCTGAAGAAGAATGACACAAACCATTCATCTAACAACTTCACTCCGAGCATGCGCTGTACCGCTATAGGCGGGGTTGTCGATCTTCACTACTGTGGATTTAGATGACGTTATTAGTCCTTCAGTAGTTCCTCAAAAATCAACCCATCCAATGCCGCCTAATGACACGTAAAAGCTGCAGACCGTTTGTCTCTTTAGCATTCAATTCCGCTAGAAACCTTGCTTTCTTGGCCTTCGTTTCGCCTCTGCGATTGACAGTGTTTTTTTTTCCTGTGACTACGTGTCATTCGAACCAAAGGGTCGTCCCATAACCTACTCCTCATCCACCCAATAGAAATGTAAGCAAATAGAACCAAACATCAAAAACCTTCTTGGAAGTATTAACCGCTGCCGAACTTCACGCGCAAGCTTTCTGTATCATACAGCTTCACTCACATCCCCCCTCCCCAATCCTTCGGGCCTGTAAATTCCGAAACCCAGCGACCGCAAGTGTTGATGCGCGCAGTTTTCGATACTTTTGTTTCGACTGCCGTCTTGGTAGACAGCGTCGCAGCTGAGAGATAGTGCAGGCGTGAGCCTGCACAAAGGTGTGCCACTACACCCCCACTTGTTATGGGTCTTCATCTTCCGCCCCCCCCCCCCCCATAACGCCTGCCGTGCCCTGATCTGGCCCCCGTGTTTGTCCAACGCATCCACCACGTGGCCCGTTTTAGAGGGGGGGGGGGGGCAGACTCCCAACGCAGGAGCTGGCCAAAAGCTCGCACATGCTTTACTGATTTTCTTTTATTGTATGCGACTGACGGTACTCAAGTCAACTGTTTTCGAAAATTGATGATGAACCGACCGATTGACTCGAGTTTCCTTCAATTCCCTTTGAGAAAATTGTGGCTGGCAGGTTGTGAGCGGAGTTAGTTTCTATCTCGTCTGCTCCAGCACCTTTCTGTCTACTTTCTGTAGTCATGGTACCTCTGAAAGAACAGTCGTTCGACCGCTGCGCTGTCGCAGCCTGGTTTACTTACCAATGCCAGTAGGGCATATTCAGGTGCCAGTGGGAGCGGGCTGCCAGCTGACAATGTCTACGAGCACTTTCTGATGCGTCTCACGCAGCGTGTCCCAGCTCCGTGGACAAATTATCTAGCGAGGAGACGTTTAACCCGTTCAGGCCTGTCCTCTCGCCTAGAGACTGTCACTTTTTCGCAGTTGGCTCTTCACAAACCAGCAAACGTGGACGTCTTGGACTGTTTTATTTTTGAGTTCCACTTATACCTGTCGTAGCCGATGCGTTTGACTACCACTATCTCCAACATCTTTTAAACACACTATCAGTCCATTCGGTTGGCGGGTGCACTGTGACTACTCAAAGGATCCTCCGTCACCTAGACCTCCTCCTTGACCACAGCGTTTACACTCAGAAGAAGATAAATTGGCAGGGAGGGCATTATTTGTGTCTTTATGCAATGAGTCATGTGGGTGCTCTCGCACTCCTCCCCGTCATCCTCACAAATTTTGCGTAGGATGAGGGGGGGTTGTCAGCATAAATCAACCCCCGTTCGCAGAACCTGTAGGACGATTCCGTATTGGGTCAGTGCGTTTAAACCTACACGCACACGCACTGCAGCGCGATAGCGTGCTCACACGCAATCGATACCAAAAAAGCACGCAAAGCACAAACACAGACGTACATATGTGCACGCACTCGCATTCGCGGAATCAACGACCGAACCGCCACCGTTGGAGGGGCCGGCTACCGTCGCGTGCATGTTGAGTCATCGCGTCCGTCACAGCGGAGAGCGGAGGTGTGGACAGCAGGATGTCTACTGTCTTCGATGAGTTTGCTGCCCCTTTCTGAAGACCGCTTTTGGAACGCCTTATCAGACCCCCTGACTTGAAGAAAATTGCCGACTCGAGACTCCTCAGCAGTGGCGATCCTGTGGTCGCACCGCCCTCCCGCACAAGCCGACTTCTCAACCTCGTTCGACTCCACTTCTGGCGTACCTGGCACAGTGTCTCATGACCGACAGTTCGTCCATCGAACTCGACGATGACCGCTATCACCACCACCTCGAAGGGGCAGACAGAGGTAGTGGCAACTGCACGGAAGTTGGTTTATGGTGAAGAAGAGGACGTGTACGGCCCCAAACTCGGCATCAATGATATTCGGAATGAACTTAGACACAGTGACGGAGGATGTACAAGGCTCTGTCTGCACCTGTCACACCGCGGCTGGCGTTTCCTCTCATAACCGTATCAAAATCCACACACACTCACACAAAGTCCCCAGCGGTGGGAGTCGTGTCATCTGGCCACCATTCGATACTGTTGCCGGTATGTAGCCTGGTTCCAACAGCGTTATTTTATGGAGCCACGGATGGGGGCTGGACGTCAGGTAGCATCATAGTAGAAGGAACATTTCGACGTTAGGCATTTAGCGCGACTGTCCATACATCGAAGTCATTAACCCCACCCTCGGGCACCCCGTACACCCACGTGCGACACTAAGCATCATCCATCGGTGTCTGTTGGTCTGACTGTGTGATCGGGTTCTGTGATTTCCCGATGCAGCCGGAAGACTAATAATGTTTGTGTTGTTGTATGTGCAGTTACGCAGAAACAACTGGCTGCGCTGAATCAAACCGAGGTCAAGCTGGCCCACGACACGCGTCTCTTGGGCTGCGCTGAGTCTGCGCGAGCTTATGACTACTGCCGTAAAGACGTGCGGAGACACACCTTAAACGTGGGCGTTCACGCCGCGTCAGCCATTGCGCTCTATCCCATCACACGCTGGTTAAAAGGCTCGGACAGTCGACTGGAAGAACATGGGAGAGGAAAGAGAGAGAGAGCTAGAATATACCCGACACTGGGGTAAGCCGCCCTCACAACAAACCAGCACATCCCTCGTTATGATAAATTTGATACGCTTTAATCTATAATGACGCGCCAAGAATCCGGGGCTTGAGTGGTGATCCTTCTCAGGACTGAACGTCAAGTAGCGCCGCATCGTTGTTAATGCGGCATCTATCGTCATTCTCACACATGCGATATCCGAGTCGCCCCTGCAGCGGCTTGGTGTGTGTGGGGCTCGGGACCAGATCATGCGTGATGCGCGTAGACAGGCCTTTTCTCTTCGTCTGCCACTGCACCCTCGTCCATCTCTGGTCGTCTTGACATTGTCTTGTCATCCAAGCGAGGTGGGTAGGGGGAAAGAATGTGTTAGGTGCTGCGCAAGTGTGCCTCGCCATAAACTAATTCCCGCGCAGGTCGCCTGGGCTGCGTTTACTCTCTGGGGGACGTGGTGGAAGTCGTCGCTCGTGACAGTCGAGCTGTCATGTGCAGTTATTACCTTAAGTCTGCAGAAGAAGGAACACTGAGCGCTTTCTTATATATCGGAGTATTCTGACGTTGCTCCCACTAGGGTCGTTTCGCCTGCAATGGACAAAGTTATACACGAAAAGTGCCTCAATCTTTCACAATGCCAGAATTTTTCATCAAAATATTATCTATTTGTTACAGTGGCATTTCTTCAAGGAGTTGCTCATGAAGTACTCATTTCCATCAAAATCCTCCGTATTTAATTTGATGAGTTGTTCGAATGTTTTTTTGCCTCCATCCTAATTTTGCATTGTCGCAGTGCGCAGGAACAATTTTATAAGAAGTTGATGTCGCAATTGTTACTAGGCGGTTCTATACCTCTTGTCGAATAAAGAGCAGGTTGATGTCGGACTTGAGGCACCACCTCCAGCTGCTTGTGAAATTTGAGGCTGAGACACTTGGAAAGTTTTTTCCCAAGTAGTCCCCCATCGCTCTAGCTCTATTTTGGCTGAGTTAACCAGTTTAGGCAGTCTACAGTTGCTAAGGCGGGCCTAGCGGCGAACGCACCAGTTCCGTTAGGAGAAATCACGCACATGCTTCAGCGGCCGTTTCGATGATCGGGCTGTATATTGGCTGTCCCCTCTATTTGACGACGGGTGATACTCTCACTGCTAGCTCGTTGCAGCGATATGAAGCGGCTAGGTGCAATGGTTGACTAAACTTTCTGCCTTCATTGATGCGTGTTGCGCAATTTTCGTCTCCCCACCCCAATCAAAACCATCCTTACACACCGTTGAAGCAAAGGAGTCCGAAATTCTCTCGGAGCAGGGATGTCCTTCCGTTGAATTTTAATGGGAAATTCCTGAACAAAATGGGACGCATTTGTCATTTTCCAGGCTCTGGAGTCTTTCAAGATGGCTCTAAGTGGCATTTTACACAGTTATTGAGCGGGACATACTGTCGTTGTTGTTGGGCAGAAGCTTCGCCTTCTCGCCGTCATTGGCCACCGGAAAGTACTATCAGGGCGTGCAAAACAGCTCTCCGGTCGTCGAAAAACCTGGTTAAGCCGTGGTTCGCCGCACAGGGGCTGTCTTGAGGATGAAAAGGTGGTGTCCTGCAATCCAAAGGTTGACGTCCAGTTTCACTATCTCCTCCCCTCCCCACCCGACGCACCGGTTGAGGGTTCCAGGACTGCTGGACGGCGGCGGGTAAAGCCCTATTTGAGAACAGGAACCGTTTACCGCGTCATATCACTGTTACAGCCTGTGGTCTTTTTGTTGGCACCCGAGTTTCTAGATGTGCGTCAAGTCACGCTTGACGGCATGTTTCG
>CACRXP010000074.1:304826-348984 GCA_902702965.1 Spirometra erinaceieuropaei
GACTACTCACCATCAACGTCTGCATCCTGATGCCGATAAGCCCCGAAGGTAAGTTCTGCGGAGGGCAGGGCCACGCGGCATTTGTTCCGGAGGCAGACAAGCTGATTATTTTCTGGAACTTCAGTGCGCGAGTAGGCACAAACCTGAAAGGGAAGCATCCGGTTGCTACGACAGAGCCGTCTAAAATAGCATCGACCAGGTACCGATAAAGACCTGTGAAGAACATAATCTGCTGCGAGGATTGAATATGTAAGACCACCGTAAGAGTAGACTGCAGAGACTCCTGTACGGTAGATGGACGCGGCGATTAACAGGATCGATGGAAAACATTGAGAATACTAGCATTTCTGACACATTTTATTACTCCAACGAGGTTTTGGAACAGACTGCGCAGTTTGAAAGGTGAGAATTAGAGGTGTGAAAATGGGCGGAAAACTGGTAATCGAAGTCCATTGGTTAAAGAAAGCTGGATTAGGTAAAACGGTACGCTGTGGACAAGCGCAACCTTAACCCCAACTCTTATCTTAGCCTGTAGCCTAACGAAAACCCTGGCCGCAAAACACGGACACTAACCGTAGATCCCAACCCTAGGCGCTTTACCGCGGACAAACCCTAGAGTAACATGCCTGCCTAAATCAAATAGGTAGGAGTGCCGTAGTAGTTGAAGAGTGGGCTTGCACATCCAATCGATACCTATTCCACTTATCACCGTCTGTTATTTTACTGACTGCAAAAGGACCGCGTGGATACCTTCGCATGCTCATCCGAGAACGAGACCGTCGTGAGGTGCTTGTAATAAAACGGCCTGTTTTACTGAATTCTGAACTGGTCAGTGCGTATTCGTCTCTTAGATGAGGCTACAACTCCAACCACGAAGACGACCTCAGGGGAAGAAAGCATGTAGGAAGTTGAACACGACCACGCGACGTGATTACGCCTGCAGAATGAGCGCCAATCCGAAGCAGCTGCTTATCTCATCGGATGAAGACGTTGAGAGCAAAGGGGATATTTAAGGACTCCACTAAAGTCGCCCTCCCCAATAGTACTCGGGGTCGTGCGATCTCATTGGGGGACGAATGATGTGCGCTGTCAAAGTTTGCTGCTACGGTCGACATAGAAGACGTTACTAGGACACCTTAGAAGCTCTACTCAAATGTTTGAAAGCAACTGCGAACTCCCGGATTGGCAGTCATAGCTAACTACATTAAAGAACGATGCAGCAGTCTCCTCAGTCTATTGACTACTGGACACGTGGGAAGAAATCTCAAGGACGGCAAACCGGAATACCAAACAGTGTATATTTAGTGGCAACGCGCATTTTTTGCCGCCAGCGATCTTATAGGACACGTTTGCAGCCACTTCAGTCCCGATAGCGACCTTTACACTAATTAGCCCTAACTAACCGCTCGCACTGTGAACGGACGTTTTGCATCAGGATCGCCCTGATTAGGCATTTCTGTATGTACTTCCACACACTTGACTCAGCCTTTTCAACCGCTCTTGCCGTAATCGCCCAAACTGACGCCCACCTCACCACAACAGGGAGGATCGCCTCTACCCCCCGTGTGATGTCAATGGTTCCGATACGGTATCCAGTGGGTGAAGCGTTCAATGTGTCAGCTGGAAAACCCTAGTCCGTGCGTCCTGCCCCCCTCAGTTTGTCTACTACGACTTCATTCCTTGGCCTGCCTCACCTGGTCAACATTCAGCCAGATTACTGCTTCCTATGGGCTTATAATAACACTTCAGTCTAGTGAAAATAGCCACCATTAATTACGACGAGTAGACTATGTCATATATACAGTTTGGTCGACACTGAACGTGCCGTGTCCTTCCCAAGAGGCAAGGGAACCTAACCAGATTTCGCAATTGACGGGTTGGACTCCGATGAGAAGTAGATGCGACCGCTGGAACAAGAGCCTTATTCGCCGGAAGTTTCCGATTCTCGCTTGAACAGTGACAAAAACGGGTGATTCGTGCGCAGGAAGTTGCACTGCAGATGCCATTGCATGTCTCACCGTCTGCCCTGCACTTGTACTTGAGACGGCTGCGATCATGCCTGATCTAGCCGGCCTCGATGATGTCACGAACTGTACCTCTCCACGCGTGACGATCCGCGGCAGCAGATCTGGACATCTCAGCCCGTTCCCTTCGCCAACGACGGAGACCGAATACCGAAGGTCCAAGAACCACCTCCATGTCTTGACGAACTGTGGCGAGCCAGGTTTTGATTTGACCCGCTTTTCGACGCCTCTAATCGGGTAACGGTGCCGAATCTAGAGCAGTAACACTGTACTCCTGAGGTGGACGACGAAGAACATACCCAAACCACCTCAGTCGCCTTTCTTGGATGGTCTGGGTTATCCTTGCGATGTTGTCGCAGCGAGCGCGGACTGTCTCATTTGAGAAGAAGTTGATGTACTTCACTCGAAGGATGGTCCTCAAGCAGTGACGGTCAAATACCTCCACTTTTCGCTCGTCCTCCACGCGCAAAGCCCAGCATTCACAACCGTAGAGAAGGACAGACCGGACAGATGCACGGTACACGCGAATCTTAGTGGCGATGGAGAGGTCACGTCGGATCCATGGGCATTTTTGAAGGCTCGAGAAAACGCAGCGGGCAGCATCAATTCGGGAGACAATGTCGTCCTTACTCTGTCCAATAGGCAGCAGCTTCGCCCCGAGGTATTTAAAACTGTCTACTTTTTCAAGTTAACAGCCATCAATCCCGTGGGGTGCCTTCTCCTGGTCAGGGATGCAGCTTGAAAACACTTTGGTCTTCCCAGCGTTTATGGATAAACCGACTGATTTAGCGACCTCGTTAACCCGTGACCCGTCTATGGTGTCTGCCCTGACCTGAAAAGTCGTCGTCGTCGTCTTTATTGTTAGCTCCACACTTTGCCACGCCTGATATCCTTTCTGCATCATTTTCTCACTGTGCTGTCCTTCTCCCCCACCAACTTCCAACTTCATCTATCTATCATTAGACTAACTTGACCTTGTGAAATGATTTACCGTACTAACAACACAGGTATTAGCTAAAAGCTCAGAAACGCGTGTTTCGCCAATATTATGCCCCCGACCTGACACAGCTGCGAGGGCTTCGGCTCGTCAGTGGGTCCCCCAGTTTTCCTCCTGTACTTTCTGGTATATGAACTCCAGTTTCAACTTGCCTTGTTTACTTTCCGAGGAAACTAATTCGCGAACTTGGGGCAAGTCTTTCGAAACCGACCTTTTTGGGCACGGTCCAAAGTTCGATATGAATATTTGAGCTGAAGTCCATCACCTACTGCGGAGTAACCGCCTAATATTCACAAACCGCCAACAGGCAGCCAATAGTATAGCATTTTGAAATGATTTACCGTCTAGGCGGTTACTCCGCGGCAGCTTATGGATTTCAGCTCAAATATTCATATCAAACTATGGACCGTGCCTGAAAAGGTCGGTTTCGAAAGACTTGCTCCAAGTTCGCGCATTAGTTTCCTCGGAAATTAAACAAGGCAACTTGACTTTGGCCATCTTGATGCGTGTTAGGCTTATAATTGCTGGCTATCCTGCCGTCGGAGCTGTTTCCCCGTTTTTTTTTTTAATTTGACGCTATTCTCCGAGTTCTCCCACCTCAGTTTAGTTTTTTGGAGCCGTTTTATGCGCCTTACAGCGTACCGGTTTCCGTCCTTGCACCCCCTCCGAGGTTACACCATGTCCCTTTTTCCCAATACTGTAGTCTCATGTTTAGATGTGTAGGATCATTTTGCCTGTAGTCTCCATACCATATGAGCCGTTCATGATTATTTGAGGTGAGCTTTCTGGAGTTCTGACTGCCTTTCGTCCGGTATGCGTTTCACCTGTCCCATACCCCTCCATCGATGTGGATTTATTCGCCTTGCCAGTTAAGTAACCTAGTCTTTGAATTCATACCCGTCACCCACGGCGGACAGGCCACGAGTCTACTAAATCAGTAAGCTTGATTTAGGTAAGCAACACTTTCCTAACACAATCGAGTGGTGGTGCTGGTAGTAGTAGTGGTGGTAGTAGGTGTAGTAGTAGTAGTAGTAGTAGCAGCAGCAGCAGCAGTAGTAGTAGTAGTAGTAGTAGTAGTAGTAGTAGTAGCAGCAGCAGCAGCAGTAGTAGTAGTAGTAGCAGTAGTAGTAGTAGTAGTAGTAGTAGTAGTAGTAGTAGTAGTAGTAGTAGTAGTAGTAGTAGTAGTAGTAGTAGTAGTAGTAGTAGTAGTAGTAGTAGTAGTAGTAGTAGTAGTAGTAGTAGTAGTAGTAGTAGTAGTAGTAGTAGTAGTAGTAGTAGTAAATAATGGTGATAGCAGTACACAACACCCTGCACCTCTATCCCCCCCTTCCTCTCTGACTGACCACAAAGACTGCTCCCTTGGTGTTGCATTCTCGCGGTCGCTGATGATGGACTTCTGCACGAGACCGAAAGCTCACCGTAATACGTTTTTTGTCCCAGTGGCCGCGCGTTATTCTTTGCAAGAAGTGGTGATGGTGGTGGCTTTTAACGGTAGCGATTGTGGTTACATTCATCTCTGGCCATAGCAACTTCTAGCACTTTCTATCAGCGTTTTAATGTGCCTAATCGTTGTGCTGTACATGTAATTTGTATTTTCAACGAAAGCTGCCCTATACGAGCAGCGACATTACGTGTATGTGAGTGCATTTGTAAGGTTGTATTCATGCTGTCTCACCCCTTTCCGCCCCTAGCATCCTCTCGCAGTCTGTGAAGAGCATAGCCGGCGAGACTACTGGCACCGATACGGACATGATTTCCCTAAACATTGCCTGGCTGAATCCTTCCAGCCTGGGCGGGACCGCTGACAACGGCGGCCAGAAGTCTTTCATCGTCTTCTCTCCTTCAGTTGACGTACAGTCGCAACCATTTGCTGCTGCTGCGGCGGCTACCGGTTCAACCAATCCAGCCGGCGCCAGCGCCTACCTCATCTCACCAACTGCGGCGCGACAGACTCTCTTCATCAATCACCAACAGGCTCCAACACAGGACAAGCTTCCCGGCTTCTATGGAGCCGTGGTAGCAGCCGCTGCCGCTGGTGGCGGCGGCGGCGGTGAGACCCCTGCTTCAGAGCTGCCGCTGAAACTCTTCGACAAGGAGGCACACAAGTTAGTTGAAAGTCAACTGCAGGAAGTGGCAACCTCGACCGCTGCCTCCGCCAACACCGCCGCCTTCCTGTCCGATCCCATTCAGACCATGGTGACGGCTTTTCCAGACGAAGTGGCCAACGAAGCCCAGCGGCCCACCCGTCCTTCCTCCGTCGCTTCTTCCCTAGAGAAGGAGGCCAAGGCAGCCACATCCTCTTCCTCTACCCTCTCCCGCCGACAGACCACGCCGCCGGCGTTGGAGTCGCGCAACCAGAGGCTAGAACGAAAACGTGCCCGCAACCGAGACGCCGCCCGCAAATGTCGCGAGCGCAAGATCAACCTCATCAAGTCCCTGGAGAAGGAGGTGGGCCAACTGACTGAGGAGAACGAGCAACTGCGCTCTAAGCTCTCTCAGACGCAGGCCGATGTGGAGCGCTTGAAGGTCTTTTTGCAGAATCACGTCGAGTCACCCTGTCCTATACTCTCACAGAACTAGCGCCACTTTTCCCTCTTTTTTTTGCGGCGCCTTTTGGACTGCAATCACGCACAACATAGTCTCACAGACACATACACTAATTCGTGTTCTGTGTATGAACTCCTCGATCGTCTGGAGACACTTACACAACTGTCCTGACTACCATTACTTCTGCCCTGTCCTCATTCATTTTTGTCTTATTCCTCGCAAAGAAAGTTAGAAGTTTTTTACACTTTATTTCAGACGTCTGCTAACCGGCGTCATCTCGTGAAGTTATAGCGTACTTGCGCTTTTTCCTCCCTCCCAGCAGGTTCTTGGTCCACATTTACGTGAACAACCTGTAGTTGCTATTTAATGTCGTGACAGTTTTTGTCGTCTTTTCCTCTAATTTACTTCTCTCCCCCCCCCTTACACACACACATCTCTCTACCGCCTTTCTGAGCCGGGCACACTACTGTGCGCCGGCCGTTGTGCTCTACCGTCTGCCTCGTTAACACCAGTCCCGTGTCGACAATGTGATCTTCCAGCGTCTGTTTTCTGCCTCCTTTTCGCCCTCTCCACACATATATATACATATATATTTGCATTAAAGTACACTACCTCTGACGCCAGCCTTAAACGCTAAAGCGTTAGGATAGTTGCGCTCCCCTCATCCGATCGCCAGTCATTACTGGCCGATGCAGATGCAGACAACTGTCTCGTTAGTGTGGTCGTTTTTCTGCAAACTGGCCAATTCGGTTCTTACCGAAAGCTGGCTACTCAATCTGCATCGTGAACAGTTATGCACACCTAGGCCTGACTCCCAGGTTCTGTGAGGTAGTGTCCTCGGTCAGGCCTGACTAGGTTTGACGCCATTTGGCAGTATTGCTGGACATTCGTGTGGCAAATCGGTATACTTAAACTGACAGGCGATCAAGCCTTATAACTCCAGTAATGACACATAATCACTCCCCAGGAAGATGATTTACGAGCAAACAGACAACTCTAATATGAAAATCTCTCAGCTAGGAGCTGATGTTTGAGTCTCAGGTAAGTAAAGGCCTGGTTGGAGATCGGAATCACTTGTTTGCTTGCATGAGGTTTTAACACCTGCGGGAGTTGTCTGCACTGGACGTTGATACGCAAACTGTCCCATAGCTACCACCTGCTTTGTCGCTGTTGTCACCTTCGACGACCAACCGCTGTGAGGGGTCGAAAGTTCAGGCAAATAAGTTTTAACGATGCCCCACCAGACGTCTTCCTCACTTGTAAAGTTCCAAAACAACCAGCGCTAATTGCTGCTTCATGTTCACCCCCCGACAAACATTTTGAGCGCACAGATTCATATTCGTTATGCTGTCATCCCGCAGATATGACGTTAGGGCCCTCACGTCGCCATGGCCAATGTCTGTCTCGCGAGGGATAGGGGTTGACCTACGTTCACAGACTCTTCATTACCTTGGCTTTCTTTTTGGGCTTTAGCTTGTACTACGAAAACTGAAATTTCATCGGCAGGCCGTTTTATGCTGCTGAAATGTAGGCGGGGGTAGGGAAAAGTGTCTAAAAAGACGAAAGACATCGGAGAGGCCACTTCAGATTT
Organism: Spirometra erinaceieuropaei; assembly: GCA_902702965.1. Classification (NCBI taxonomy): domain Eukaryota; kingdom Metazoa; phylum Platyhelminthes; class Cestoda; order Diphyllobothriidea; family Diphyllobothriidae; genus Spirometra; species Spirometra erinaceieuropaei. The sequence continues at coordinate 311,986 of CACRXP010000074.1, forward strand.
ATTCGCCGTCGTCGACCAGGCGTGCCCTTGATGACCCAGAGTTCGAACTCCGATTCCTCTCTGGTCGGTGGAACTTCACCCAGAGCCTCGAAATGCATCTGACATGCGAGCGTCCTCAAGACATCGATTTTGGTGTTTCACAATTTGTACCCATCGTGGAAGACGACGGAATTTATATGCTGCCTAACCGTTGACCTTTGCTAGTCGAACGGCCATAGGGCCGGGGGCGGTCCTCAATGGAAGCACAGCGTGCCACGGCTTTTGACCCGTGCCTATAAGCCCTGTAACCTGGCCAGAAGGACACAATCCGTGTGACAGCCTTCCGTCCGCGTCTCAAGTTTTAACACATCGTTAGATAAACTTATTCCCCAGGAGCTCACTAGCCGGACGATTTGAAAACGACAGGGGGGTCGTGTTTAGCGGGTGTAGATGGAGATCGCTTGACGGCCGACTTTTTGATGACAGTAAGGACCTTGTAAGGCCCCCAGTGGAACCACTCGTAAATCAGCTTGTGATGGGCTTTCGGAAATATCCGCCACACTCTTCGGGCGACAATAACTGCCTTCTGTGACGGAAGAGTCAAACTTATTCCCTGTAAGGTGGCCTACAAGCCCTGAACGGTATTAAGGTACTTGTCTGCTATGGAGTACCCCCTCCCAGACGAAGCAGTGTGCGGTTCTGGCTGTCTCTTAACATTCTGGTCGTCGTCGTTGAGGGCTAGACTTTCTCAATATTTGCCAATAGAAGCGAAGCGACGAGTCCCAGGAAGAAGTCTTGAAGAAGGAGACACGATCGCTGGGACAAGAGCTTTATTAGCCTGACGTTTCGGATTCCTGCTCGAACCCACCATCAGAGACCCGTCTCTGCTTTTGTCTCTGATGATGGGATCCAGCAGGAATACGAAGCATCAGGCTAATAAAGCTCTTGTCCCAGCGATCCTGTCTCCTTCTTTCTCAATATTTGCTGCCGGAAATTTGTCCCGGCGGACATCTTACCATTGCTCGCGTCGATTTGATTGCACTCTTTGGAGCGCAGGGCAAAACCGCCGAAACACAGCCTCTGACTCAGTAGTGTAGGCCCCTCGCCACACACGCACTGATTTTCTGGTAACTATGGCAACGAAAGTAAGCAGTCAATGTCGCGCTCTCCACCCACGTGTCTGTTGGCCCTTTTCATTTTGCTGGCCCAGGCAACCTTACTTTGGGCGTCACTGTACACACGGAAGTCCTACCAGTTAGGCGAGGCTTCTGCATGTGCTCTGTTGGAAATGGATGGGTCGCAACAGTTGTTGATTTTCCCGGGAGCAAGTGGATGAGACAATCTATGCGATGTAGACTAGAAGAAGACGACTGATCGCACAGGCGGGGCCGGTGTTTGGTATTTTGAATTCCTCGGAACTGCCGAATTTGCGGGAGGGCTCGCCGCCATCTATGATAACTGTCCGCATAGGGTCCTTTAACCAATCAGCAGCCTGGAAATCACTGTCCAGGGCTTGGCACATACCAGATCAATGTGACGGTTGGCAAAATTCTAATCAGCGATCCAAACTTTAAGGAACTATAGGCTTGTCTTGTCACTGAATTTAGTTAATTACCTCGGCGGTTCTGATATGAACTGGTGACCCCCTGCGGAAGATATGGACAGCCGCTTGTGATAATCGGCCGCCCTGCTGCACGAATAAGCCTAGGCACGGAATGTGATACACTACAACAGCTCGCTCACTGGGGTTTTATCGGACCATGGTCTTCACGTCTCGGCTGCTGAGTGCAGCTGTGGACTGGCGTGTAAGTCCAAGTGCCCTAGTTCAGCAGCGATGTTCTCGATCGCCTCTCAATCGCCCTTTATATGTGCCTGTGCTTGTCATAGCGATGCATGACTTCCTGTCAATAGAAGCGAAGAGACGAGTCCAAGGAAGCAGTCTTGAAGAAGGAGACACAATCGCTGGGACAGGAGCTCTATTAGCCTGACGTTTCGGATTCCTGCTCGAACCCATCATCAGAGACAAAAGCAGATACGGGTGGTTCATGCACAAGGGGCTACAGTATTTACAGGATCCAGTCGCCATGCTACCGCATACCTATTAATGTTCGCCCCCACCCCTTCATCAGGGATCGTTGAACTTGGTGTGATGCAATTTCATCACGTGCGTTGGATGTCGGTGTGATGATTGCTCGAACATCTGATGCACTGACCCTGGTGTTGGGAAAAGTGCTTACCTGTGCGCTCCCCGCGGGGCCAATTACTCCGCCTAGGCGAAGTCTCAGCACCGAGTATGGAGTGGGAATATCATTGCACTTGTTAATGGACTGGGGCCCGCGTGAGCCGGGAGCTGCTTGAGTCATGGTTTACTGGCCCCTGGCCCATCAAGAAGTGCAGTAACCTTCCCCTTCCATACTTGGTGCTGAGACTTCGCCTAGGCGGAGTAATTGGCCCCGCGGGGAGCGCACAGGTGAGCACTTTTCCCAACACCAGGGTCAGTGCGTCAGATGCTCGAACAATCATCACACCAACATCCAACACACGTGATGGAATTGCAGCAATTAACGGCACGAATATCGGTCATCAAACAGTCATCACACCAAGTGCAACGATCCCTGATGAAGGGTAGAGATGTGAATATTCACAGGAATGCAGTAGCATGGCGACTGCATCCTATAAATACTGCAGCCCCTTATGAATGAAGCACCCGTATCTGCTTTTGTCTCTGATGATTTGTTCGAGCAGGAATTCGAAACGTCAGACTAATAAAGCTCTTGTCCTAGCGATCGGTACTCCTTTTTCATGAGTTACGGTTTCGATTCTCCCTAGGCTAACACGCAGACACAGGTCCCCGCTCGCAGGGCTATCGTACCACATGTTCTATGTGTTCCTGGTTGGTAATATGAGTCAAAAACTGCTTCGAAAGCGTTCTAGCATGTCTTCCTCTGGATATCATCGGGGTGTTTTTGCGAAAACCGGGAATTGGTGTTCGTTGCTTCTCTCTAAACCGTTATCTCAATTTCGCCGTTAGGATTTTGTCCGTGTGTTGCAGCAAAGGAGCAACAGTTGGTGGTCATTTTATTCTTCCCTCAAAGATCGTCTGTCGGGATGATTGCGCTGAGGAGCTTGTGGGAGTGTTTAACACGCCGCTTCTGACGTTAATAAACGTACCTTCGGCATCACACAACCAAAAGACATACTTGTGCTAGCCGAAGACAGTCGTCTCGAGCTTCTGAGGGCTCAGTTCTGTCACAAAGCTGGAGACTGGCAAGCCCACTGAGGTCTCTCCAATAAATAGTTCCGAGCAAAATTCGAGTGGCCTCGTGAGGCAGCCAAACCCACGTGGTTGACAGAACAGGAAAAGCAGCACTGCTAGCCCCAACCCACTGGACGTGTCGTCGCACTGACTGGTTAATTAGCCAACTTTTTTATCTGCAAAAAGTGTCTCGAATATTGTCAAACAGAACGAGTTTCAAATACTCGGTCTGCATTGCAGTTGGCCGGCAGGAGACTCTTGAAGGAAGTGGGGTCTGTTGAGACGCTGGCCATGAAGACCAAACGCGACGGGGCCGTCTTGGCCAGCCGTCCCTCCTATTGGTCACCTGGACACCGTCGCCGGCCAGAATGGGGCTCAGACGAGATGGCATCCTGCTCGACTTAACTGTCAAGTGAGCACGTGACCAATCAATTTTAGTAGGTGAGGGGGGCATGGTTGATAGGTGTGCTCTCGACTACTTATATAGCTGTTTTGTGGAGATGAATTCGAAAAACCGAGCGCACCCACTGTCGGCTGAGTATATCAACTAGGGCGGTGCCTTTTAAGTGCACTGGATACGGCTCTCATTAGTAACAGGGTTGTCTCGACGGATATTCAGTTCATTTTTTGTAATCCATAGGGGGTTTAAAGGCCTTCGCTTATTTTTCCCCTTAGTAAAAGTGAACTGAAATCCGACGGCGGAAAACTAACTCTCAATGAGTCGTCAATCATAAATCCTCTTTCAGTAGACCACGAAGCCTGGCTGGACGTCAAAAAACATTATAGACTAGCATATTTAATTAAAGAGGCTTTATTTGGAGAATTGGAAAGAAAAGTACAAGACATCATATGCCGCTTTTTAAACAAGGCGACGCGAAGTAATTGGATGACAGAGCGAAAACAAAGTGTCGGGAATGGAGACTTCGTAAAAAGATATTGTCTACAGAATGACTCAATCCCAGTGAAGCCCCGAGGTCCTTTTATGTCATTCAGCAGAAGAACACTTTCCAGCGACCGCAGAGTCTGCAGATCGTGTTTTTCGAAATTGCCTGCGATGTCAGTGTATTCAACATTGCTGGTCGTTAAAAGACCACTAGTCAAAACAGCCCTACAGTTACTGCGAGGAATGATGAACTTAAACTTGTCAATTTGAATAAGCTGTTAAATGTGATCAAGCGACGACTTCTGTGCACAATCGAAAGGACGTACGCCGCCTCTAAATTGTTGTTTATAAGCACTACAACGGCCATTCCAGTTAAACCAGCCAAAGACATTCTGTCGATGCACGCCACACCAGACTGTATTTATGAGTCTACATGTAGTTGCAAATGCAAATACATTGGGCGCACGCAAAGGCAGTTGGCAGTTCGGTCAGCTGAACACATGCCGAAGTGGCTGCTTACGGGCGGAAAATAAGGTACCCAGTGGTTCAATTACGAAGTACCTAGTGGACACGGGCCGTATGGTGGACCCAATGACTGCATTTAGGGTCCTACTTCGGGCGACGACTGGTCGTGTCCTGGGCTTTGCCGAGGCCGCCGCAATTCGGAGGGGGAAACCGGAACTCTGTAAACATCGGGATCGCATGATCCATCACGCACTGCCATGGTAGTGATTGAAAGTGACTTAACCCCATTCCCACACCCCTGCATTCATTCGCCTCCCCTTCCCCGCATGACTGACTGTTGTCCCGTCTGCTGAATTTTAATCACACCTGACAGGTTTTCATCGTAATGTAAACTCGCTTGCTCAGATAACTTCCCCCTTCCTCCTCGCCATGCTCACCCCTATATCGGACCAACAATCTACGTTTTATTTACCTATCATGTATCATCCCTCTTGGCAGAGCCTACCTTATAAATACGCATTGACCGTGTGCAGTTGAATAAGAGGTCACTAAATTTTACGACGTCAAGAGATTCTGCATGTTTCGTTGCCTTTTGCTTGTTCAAATTTGAATGTGCCGTTTTCGACAGGAAGGTAGTCTGTAATACAGGCGACTGTTAAACTCCAAAAGCACACTTTGACCTTTTCTCTAGAGAGTGGGAGAGATATACTAATATGCACACGCGAACACACACGGCCTTAGTAAATGGCTCTAAGAGGGCCGTCGGGACAACAAGAGCCACGACAGCCAGCTTGCTTTGCTCTGCCCTATGTATGCAAATTTTCCGGGGTCGACCAACGCAGAATCGACACAAAACGTGGGCCAAACGGTGGATTTCTGTGGAGTCATCGCGAAATGGCTACCGGTGGACAGCAACGTCGGTTGCAGGCGGTAAAACACCCTCCAGTGAGACTGATTCCATGGAAAAGACCTGCAGTCGCGGTTCAGGGTTGTTTTTGCTGTAAGAGGCATCCCTAGTACTTAGATAAGTTCTATACATGTTTCATATTTTTTAACTGACTTTTAGGCGTTTTTGAGTGTCATAATGTTCATCTCCCAGAAGCGGATGTTTTCAGATGAAGTTTCAGAATTCGACATTCGAAATACGTAAGCCCACTCCAATCAAAACCATCCTGTCACAAGTCACTAGAAGCTGTTGAAAGTAACATTTGCGCTGAAAACTCGAGGAACCGTTCATGAAGGCGATACCAGGGCCACAACTGCTGACAGCTAAAGAAGCCACGGATCTTGAATCACCTCATTCCACTACAGTTTTCGGTCGGATATAAAAGTTATTCAGCCAATTTTACGTAAAGATAAAGATGTGGGATGAAAAAAACATTAATTTAAGTAATTGACTTGAGGATTTTGGGCGATCTTATGAATACGGCACCTGACGAGTACACTTAGAGTAGGTGGGCTAACGCACGAAATGTCAACCGAAATTCCGAAATGCGTTTTCGTTTCGAAAAAAATAATTAAGTATGGTCGTAAAACTTGTCGGCCTGCAACATAATTCTATAATATGTCAGTTACGTCAGGATGCCGGTTTTCAAAGGAACTTCCTGCCGGCTGTATGAAAAAATTACAATCTGTAAAAAACGACTATTTAAGAAGCATGAATTATTCTCATTGATTTTCGATGCCTTGAACTGCCTTATTATATTCCAAGGAAAACATGCATAAAATATTCATTCTTTTGCTCATTCGGTAGAAAATTACGTCTTCTAATTTTATACTCGAAGGAGGGGCAAAATTCGGTTTGCAAAAACTTTTTCAATTCCTGAATAATTTTGAACCCGCTCTACCGTTACACTCGGATTCAGGGTTTCCAAACTACTGGTCGTACGGAAAAGCACTCATTTCTCTACGTACTAAAGGGGGACCATATACCGTTCGTAAAATTTAGCAATGAATTGGATCCACATTGGTAACTTTATATGCCACGTTGGTAAATGCAGAGACATTACGATTTATGAACGGCTATTTCACGGTATTTAAAAGTCCAACAATTAGAAACTTTTTAAAAACCGAATTATGCCCCTCCTTCGAGTATAAAATTAGAAGACGTAATTTTCTACCGTATGAGCAAAAGAATGAATATTTTATGCATGTTTTCCTTGGAATATAATAAGGCAGTTCAGGGAATCGAAATTCAATGAGAAAAATTCATGCTTCTTAAATAGTCGTTTTTTACAGATTGTAATTTTTTCATACAGCCGGCAGGAAGTTCCTTCGAAAACCGGCATCCTGACGTAACTGACAAATTATAGAATTATGTTGCAGGCTGACAAGTTTTACAACCCTACTTAATTAATTTTTCGGAACGAAAACGTATCTCGTAATTTCGGTTGACATTTCATGAGTTAGCCCACCTGCTGTGTTTGCAAGCTCTCCATTTTAATACTTTGTTACTTTTCAGCGACAAGATTTCGTATCTACGGAAAGACATAAAAAGCGTAATATCGGTGGAGTAGCGTGTAATTTTTCCCAGTCCTAAATGAAATTTTACTGAACGTTCGAGGCCTCTGCGGATACGTGCATTTATGATGCAGACATGTATGATTTAGCGCTGGTTACCGACCCATTGTCATTTGTTAGCCAATAATTTCGCAAGTCGATGAGGTCCAAAAACCAATCAGAATCGTCCAGTTCTGTCCTGTAATCGGGACAAGTCTGCGAGCACCGTTCCCATGTGCTTCTATGATTGTGATAACATGAGAAAAAAAGCGACATTAAGGATTTTGAGCGCAGACACGCATGGCGTCTACCTGCATAAATTCAGCATTATAACTGACACGTAATATTGCCGATAATAGGTGACTGCCTCTCAAAGTCGTACTTCCATGTCCCTCGCCGTACATCTTAGGGTCAGAAAGGTCAGGAATAGTACTAAATCGATGCGTTGAAGAATTTGACCATATATAACGGAATCTAGAGATCATCCTGTGAATGGCACATGCAGAACCGGTAGGTGTCAATTTATCATAAAAGCAATATCAACGATCCTCGAGTGGGGAGGGGGAAGAGTTGATGCGAAATAGGTGGGGTATGCGGTAGGTGGGGTGTGGGGTGTAGGGGTGTTCACCTGGGGGCACCCCTGCATGAGTGGCAAGCGGCACAAGGCCAATGGTGACTGGTCCTCAGGCCCTTTAACTGACACCAAACTTTCATCCGTGGCTTCCTGCAGTTGGGTTCTGCCAAGCGGCCACACCCTGGTAACCGCAGCGACCGGCGTGCTAAAGCAGGAGAGGATATCCGGCTCTGTGTTTCCACGCCCAGTAATTCTGCTCCCATTGCTGTCCCTCTACTTCCCTTGCTTCCGCAACCTCACCCCTTCCCTCCAAGTCCAACTTCCCGCCTCCACTTCAACAGACCTGCGGAGAGGGTAGCATGCAATCCCGTGAGCGGTCCAGGTTAACACAGGTCACTCTCTACTAAACGACGCCGTGATCCCTAGAGGAGTTCGGCAGCTGTCTGGGATGTCTTAGCAGCCCTATTTGAGGACGGCCACAAAAGGCGTCCTAACCAACTGCTGGGATCACGTAATCTGCATGCAGACTGCGGCTCGCAGATAGACAACTCACGGTCGAAACAACCAAACGAACAAAAATCTACTTCCCAATCTCCTCCGCTACACCCCACAGGTGAGTACGCTCACTCTGGCAGCCTGAAATGTTTGCACCCTTATAGACAATCCACGGAGCAACCGATCGGAAGAGATGCACCTGGATGCACCTCCGATTGTGCGTTGGCAGCTGTTAAACTGCGTTCTCGTCTGGAGGCGAGATCGGCAGGACGTACTGGTGACCAAGGCTATCCGGGGGGTTACTGTATATGAATCTTTAAGAAAATCAACTCTCCCATGTCGTAAGGAAAAAATGACCAAATTCTTTAACCCCAATTACCGCATTTGCATAATGGCGTTTAACAGAACTTTAATCGAGTCACCACGTTCGGTCACAGTCTCTCTGCAGAAGCGGAAAATTTAAGCGTGAATGAGTCATCCACCGTCAGTAGTTCATGCACAGCAGATTTGCATGACCGAAGGTGTGGCTGTTGACTGTCGCAGACCGCTAATGACTAACCTCGCACGGCGTGCTGTTTAGCGGGCTCGAAAATGTCACGACGACTGCAATAAGAACGCGAAGTTTGCGGAATTATCCCGGACAAAATCCGATATCCGTAGAAGGCGGCAGTAAATGACGGGGGATTCAAACTGTGACAAGAACGCCAACACGGCATTATTCCGGGTAAGAGCTTAGAACCCCTGGATTGCAATCAAAGACGGCATTAAATACGTAGGTTTGGTGACTGTATTAGAGGAGCACAAAAAATCCAACTTTAACAAGAAATCAACAAGTCGACAAGGTTCTCTTCCTATTGTTTCCTGAAAAAATTCAGCAGACGAACTTCAAGTTGGAGTAATCATCAGTCCATTCTTATGGTTGGATCACATCTAGATGGCCGTGAACCTAGGCCACGAGACAGATACTATCAAGCCCGATGCTAAAACCTTGAACCACATCAGGGCACAGTTAGCGTTATTGGGAATACCACGACAGCTCGACCGTCTTTGCCGACGATGGCCATTGTGTGCTCCACTGAAAGGTGGAGTGGACACGGAAAATTTCGCGTGAGTTAGTTTCTAGTGATAGAAGACTTGCACAGCATCTACCTCACTCTCTCCGTCCCACTGCCCACCTGGGCCCGGTATCAAGACGGAGTCAAGAACACCGGAGGTGGAGGAGGGCGAAGGTGGGTGGCGCGGTCGAGCCTGCACCTTGGCGTTCCACTCCACACCCCCTCATCCACACAGCAGATGACCAGGTTTTTGGCCAAAAACGACAGCAGCGGCAGTTAAAACGACAAAAACAACAGCCAAACAGGAATGAGCACACATAGTAGATGACACACGAGGTTGTGGCGGTACGCCTAGGCGCACGCGCACCAGCCACCTGAGCCAGACAGTTGAGCGGCCCCGACAGTGGAATGGTGGCTGGGAGAGGATAGAGAGGGTGAGGTCGACACTGGGTACTCCATCCCTACGGCACTCAGCATGTATTCCCCACTATAAGCAGTCTGACGCGCTGTAAAACTGTCACGGTACGCTAAAAAACCGTGGCTTAGAAGGCTGCCAGCTGACTGAGTAACTCGACTCTCTCAAAACACGAAGTCAGGCTACAAGGGCTCCTTCTTAGTGTGGCAATTATGGCACCCTCAGTCAAATGGGACGCGAGCAGCCCCCACCGTCCAATAAAAGCCTACGCGGACAAGCTCGCACACTTTGCACGCGTAGACGGGCTGTTTAGCTTTGTCAGTCACTGGCCGAATTCGGCCTCCTGTCCTCTTTACATCGGACGCAGGTGGGTAAAAGAAGACAAAGTTCGGTAGATACAGTGCAAGCCTACTATCATCATAGACTACCTCCCGCACAAGTCACCGTTCATGGACCTACAACGCCACGGGCCGCACGATGGACGTTGTTGTTCGCGGCGGTCAAGCTATCGGACATCGTCTTTCAAGCATCTCGCGGCCAAGGTCTTGTTTGTCGGAATTATAGTCAACCGTAAAGAAAAACAGTGACAATAAATAATCAGTCATTGCGGTCTCTTTCGGACAACCTAGGAGCCTACTCATTCATGCCGCCTTTCCCTTCGCCTCAAGCCTCCCCCCCCCCGTAAATTCGCCGCCGCCGGGACCGCATACGACTTGGCATAAGTTTGTGAGAAGCCTAAACCAGTTAGCGCTGCGTGCATCGTTGATCGTCCGTAGGCAGATACCAGTTCCACCGTCTTTGCCGACGATGCCTATCGTGTGCTCTACAGAAAGGTGAAACAGGCACGGGGACCTGCACACGAATTAGTTTATAATGAGTGTGGACTTGCGCTGCGTCTGCCGCACTCTCTCCTCCGCCCCGACCTCTGCCCGGTATTCAAACAAAGTCAGGAAGACCGGAGGCGGGGAGTGGCGCAAGTGCCTGGCGCTCCAATCCACAACATACACTTGACCAAAATGTTTCACCGACAATAACAACAACAACACCGCGACGGGTCAGAAAGACAAGGATGACTGGGCAGCCAGACTCGGGAGCTTTATAACCAGCGGGAGCGCAAGTCCATCTACCGACAGGGAACCGGATGTCAGAAAACTGCCAGCGCACACCAGGCTGCGAGTGCCATGGTTTGCTGACTGTGGCATAGCAGACGCTTATGGACCTTTAGTCCGGTCGCAGGCGGATACAGCTCCGGCAACGAGTTGGAGAAGCAGACTTCACAGGAATACCGACACTGTGGTAGGAGAGTGCAGACAGTTCAGAGGCAACTGACGGTCGTTCTAGTAGCGAACTTTTGTGACGCACAGGTGTGGCTTGTGTTGCCCTGGTCATCGTGACACGCGATGTTATCGGTTGACACGGCGTCGAAGTTACCACTACCGGTCGGGGGACAACGCAATAGCTTGCTAACCTTAGGGTACGACTCGCGGCACAAACGTGCCACGAAGACAGTAGTCCGGTGGCGCACTGTCGCAGTACTCTTCGTTGAAGAACCAACCATTGCCCAAGAGACATGGACAGTGAAGTTTTGGAAAAATGAAAATGCCTTCCCCTGCTCGTGGTGGAGTGGGGAAAATTGGACTACGAACTGGCGTGTGATTGAGGGAGAATTCATGCAGTTGTGGCGTGTGCTGCTTTGGAAAGTGGAGTGAGGAAAGAGAGGACCATAATAGGTTACCGAACAGATGACGCTGCGGGACGGATGGGGAACAAATAGTATCCGGACGGTAGCCTCAATGCGTCTCATGACGATGACCTCATCCCTATCGACATTTTGAATGGAAAATTTCTTGGATCCCCGCGGGGCATCCTGAGAGATGGTTTTTTTAAAGTAACTGTTGACTTATCCGCGCAATCGATCCTTGCGGATCCTAATTTTGGTGTATATTCCCGAGTCTTTTTCGAGCCTAGAATCAGAAAATATTGTATATGTTTTTTCGCGATCTTCCCTTTCGGCCCTTAATAGAATGGGCTGTTGAAGGTCAGAAGAGAGGCAGGATATTCTGCACAGAATCGGTGGAGAATACGTTGGCTCAAGTTGACAGACAGGCAGGGACACGCGTTTGGCGTTGCAAGGGCAAGCGTTGGAGCGTCTCGAGTGAGGGCATGTCCGAGTCGAACTTAAAGTTGACTAGCCAGTTTGTGCAGCTGTTAATGACCGAGAACCAGACTGTCACTGGTACGCCTGTGCAGGTATGCGCAGGAGGCGTAGTGTTGCGGCAGACTTCCGGGGTAAGATCATTACAGGTTCTCTGGAGAACAAGGCGATAATAGTCTGAGCCTTGTCGCCATGGCCCAAAATTTACCAGCTTACACCTGGATAACAGGCCTCACGGACCCAGTTCTGGGTAGGCGACACTAAATAAGACACTGAATGGGACAGCAGATACTCTTCACCTGTTTACTTTGTCCCTAGTGATGGACTCTTGTCCGGCAGAATGAAACTTACTGCCCTGTCGCAGAGGGCTGGTTGCGAAGTTATGGGGTGGGACTTCCAGGGCTATTGTGAATCAGGGCAGGTGAAGAGTCTGGGAAAGGGTCTTTTGTGAGGACGGCGTGCGATCTTCCATGTGTTTTCCAATCGTCTCTCCAAGCATACATTTCAAAGGCATCTTTTCCGTAGGATTGCGTTCGCTAAAATTTTGGCGGGGTACAGAGGAGCACTTTGGTGGGACCGACTTATATGGTCCTCTATGCAAAACATGGGAATAGGTACTCCCCAACAAGTAATGAAGGTGAACTTTCGCATAATTACGGAAAGGGTAAAATATTCCCGCGTCCTAACTCCAACAATAACCCTACTATAAAACTAAACCGTTGCCCTAATATTGACCCTGACCCTACCCTTAAAGTTAATTCTGTACTTAACACTAGCCACTACCTTAACCCTAAACTTGGCCCTGAATAACGCTGCTGTCAACTTTAAATCTACCCTTAAACCTAATCCTTGACTTAGCCCTAACCCCAACCTTGAACCTAACCCTTATTTCACTGGACGTTGGCTTGATAAGATGTGGTTATGTAGTCCCGCCTAATGGACACAATACTTTTGGGGTTTGGGGTTAGGCTGGGGCTTGTCAACTGTAGGCACGGCTAAGAAATAAGATCCGACCGTCAATTTATACTACTTAGCATTTTCAGCATTTTTGTGCTTTATGTCCGACCTGAAATATGCGTTGCAGCATCTCTAACGGTGTTCCAGCAATAACGACTCAGTACCTTGCCTCGTGCACAATTGCAGGATGTGAACAGACGTGTTTCCGACGTCGTGGCTGGGCCCAGCCTTGACAATGAGGAGGGAAATATTATATTGACGACGAAATGAGACCCTGTGCGTTCTCCGGCCCCATCTGTAAAAACCCCTATTACCACCAGTCGCGTAGGACAGGTAGCTGCGGTCTGTTTACTTCAGGTGGTGGAGCTACCAAACCACACCTGACCCTTTTTTAAGTCGAAGTATATCCTTCCTTTACAGGAGATGCTGTGGCAGTTCGCGTCTCCTTGCCCTCCGCCTTGGTCACGCATTTCTTTTAGACCTGTACACATCCTTCGGCGTCGTTTTCGCCGGCCTCCGGTCTCGGAGGGGGGTACTGGGCCGAGGCGCCAGACTATCTTGGCTTTCCCTACCTGTTCCTCATTCTTGAACTTACTGGTTGTTTAACTGAATGGAAGGAACACAACTCGACGCGACGCGCTTGGCATGAGTTGGATTGTCAGGTCGTTCGACTTTGATTGTTAATTCTTCCATAACTCTGGTCTTATCCTGATTTTTATAGTCTGGGATTGACGGTCCTGTCTTTAGCGCTCGCGACAATGCAATTTCTCTCCAAATGAGTGAGAGAATGAATAGTTTTATGCATGTTTTCTATGAGATGTATTTGAATTTACAAAGGTATCGAAAATCAATGAGGAAAATCCACACTACTTAAGTTGTCATTTTTACAGAGTGCAATTTAAGCAGACGGCCGGAAATAAGTTCGTTCAAAAGCCGGTATTATGAAATCATGTTGCACGGTGATTAATCTTACAGCCCTACTTAAGTAATCGGTTCCAGTCGAAAACGCAGTTCAGAAGATCGGTTAATATTTCATGAGTTAGCACACCTACTATATTATGATAAAATCCAGCAGTTTCCCAAGAGTAAGGTTTTTTCATTTCGATGGAAGACGTGCACCGCCTTGCCCCCACGGAGTGGACACGACACCAGTGACTAGCGCGTAAATTACTTTTGCACTCTGTCGTCTTTCACCACCCTGCTCCGATGACTGGACAATGTCGAGACCACCGGGGGGGTGCGTGCACGCGTGACAGGCGACTCGTCTACGCGTGCCACGCACGGCCCGGCCAGACTGGTGCAGAGCGCGGCTGGGATCCGATAGAGGTACGGGATACAGCCTGACTCTCATTCCTGCGAGAGACCGAATTATCTCCTCAGTTGGCAATCATCCAGGCCACGACTCTTAACATGCCGTGTAAAATTCAGGTGCGTCATACTTACCATTAGTGAGGAATGCGGTGATGTGCCGTGAGGATATATACCTCTCTTTCCTCTTCTGCTGCACCGGTCGGCTGTCCGAGCCTGCCAACCAGCGGGTGGTGGAAGTGGACGCGGTGGCGTGAAGGCCTTTTTCTAGGCGTGCCTCCACGCCCCTCCCATGTTATGGATTCGCACACACTCTGCACATCGCGATTACCGCTTTCCATGATCCATTCTGGCGCCCTAGCGTATCTACAGTTTGGCCCTTTATGGATTCCAGTAACTCCGTCACCTCTCTATCTGTCCCTGAATGCTTTCATCGGCAACAGTATAGAGAAGGACCCCACTAAACTGTCAGTGGACTGTGGATCGTGTCATATGGGATTTTATCTTGGCATACATTTACAGGCCGTTGCAGAAATTACACTGTCAGCATCGATTACTTCCCACAAACTCAAACCTTAACTCAAAGTCAGTTATTTCTTAGAATTTCACTTTTGTTTATCGTTTGATTACTACTCTCATTTCCATTGTTATACAATAGCGTAGGATGAGAATATTGGCATCAACCCAGGCAATTTCTGTTTTTTTCATTTTGTCAGCTTAATATCTAGCGTGCTGTTCCACCCATAAAACTCCCTTTGCCATAAATCACGTACGGCACGATCCCCAGTCTTCAGACAGTTAAGTGGGGTCCTTCTCTACACCGTTGCTCGTCCATCGATTCCGAACCCGGCCATCCCCCTCAAGATGCTTTGAAGGATTAGTTAGCAATATATGCGAATTGAGAAATCCCTCTCCCCTCTCCATGCATTGACCGTTTGCTTAAAGCCACCCACATTGGAGGTGGTTCCTGTTCTCATGTCCTGCGAAAATAAACATTGCGCGAGCCATTCATCTCACTGCTTCGAACAAACGGCATCATTCCGCCAAGACAGTTCATTCAATCCTAACTGTCTCTAATACATTTCGAAACTGCTTACGTTTTGAGAGCTAAGGAGCATTTTTGTTGATATAGGCTCCTTGGTCGCAAATTTTCGTATGCGTATGTGATTCTGTGCGCAATTTCTTTACGCACGAATATCAGGGAAGAGCTGGCGCTCCACTGTTTGAGGTTCCCAGTTCTCGGTGCAAACCACCTGCGAAGACCTAGTTTGTACTTTATCACCGCTTTCAATGCTGTTAACCCTGTCTTAACTTTCTCCGATCACTAGCTCTCGACACTTCGTGGCGCACCGTCACTGTGTTGTCTTCCCCAAATTTTGGACACTGCGCGAAAACCGGTAACTGCCAGCCCCGAGCAAAACAACGCTGATTTCCATGCTCCAACGCATACCGCACCGTTTATCTTCGTCTGATAACGGTTCGCTCTGCGCACAAACTGACCAGGAGTGGTGACTCATCTCCACTTTGACCCCTGATATTTTACTTGCCCCTCCCGTTTCCCTGGGACGGAAGGCATGATTCACAGGACGAAACGGAGTGTTCTCGCCGCGGTTGAATTCTCACCTTAATGGTAGCAAATACCGCAGTGTTCCCCCCGCAACGCTGACTGACCCTCAGCCCGGACAATGAGATCACGATGCCTGGAGCGCGACCTGCGAAAAAGAAGTCTGCCCTTGAAAAAAGGGCGCGGAAGTTGAAAGTCAGCGCTGACACACAAGCCAGCACCCTGCCTGCGTAGGTGTCCTTTACCCGAATTTGCATGCTGATCTACCGGAAAGTTCAGTGCTTTTTAATGTTTCTAGAAAAGAATCTACATTACGCGGTACCAGGAACTATTTTTAACGTTAGCCTACATCCTGCGCGACTGACAGCCTGTAATTCAAGGATACACACGACAGTTCGACCGTCGCAAGCCATGACACCCGCTGCTGCCCCATGATGTAGGAAGGGGGGTGAACTGGTTTCAGATGAAACAGATTGGCGCGGCACGAATCTCGCTCTCACTTTCCACACAAAACTTGTCGTGAGAGGGGGCGGGTTCAGGTGCGAGTCCATGCACACGGTTCTGCTGACGCAATGAACTCATGGAAAAGTGCAGTTCTTGCGGCACTAGTTATGAGAGGAGGAATCCCCACACGGTGAATCGGAGGCAGAAGTGACCGAACTGGTGGTTCACAGTCATGCCATTAACAGAGGCAACATTGCTATGCAGTGTATGACTTCCAAAATAAACAAACTCATATGCATCTTTTAATTCAGGGGAACATGACTGACACGTAAGAGTAAAATATTAAAAGGTTAAGGCAATATGTACTGGTTTGTCCACCGTCCCTTCTTACATTATGCAGACGGATCTCTCATCTCATTGAAATTATTCATCGTTTTGAGTTGAGTGCTTTTAAGGGGTTTCGTTTGTGGTCATGATTCAAAAGGAGAGGCAGTCTGCCGATGCTTCCAAGGCAAGCACCATATGAATAAAAGTAGACTGTGGATCGTGTCATATGGGGTTTTATCTTGGCATACATTCGCAGGCTGTTGCAGAAATTACACTGCCAACAACAATTACTTTCCACGATGTCGCACCTTAACTCAAAATACGTTATTGTGTAAAATTTACTTTTTGCTTATTGTTTACTTACTGCTCTCATTTCCGTCATCACACAGTAGCGTAGGCTAAGACTTTCGGCATAAATTCGGGCAATTTCTATGTTTTCTTTCATTTTGTCAGCTTATTGCCTAGCATGCCGCCCCACCCACAAAACTTACCGTAAAGCACATATGGCATGGCCCACAGTCTACTGACAATTAAGTGGGGTCCTTCTCTATACCGTTGCCAGTTTCTAGTAATAGTAATATTTATCTACTCAGGCAGATACGGGAGCTAGGACACTCACGCACCCGGAGTCCCTCAACATGGACGCAGTGACGCAATTCTTTACAGCTGACTGCCTAACACACCCCTTGCAGAAGTCAGTAGTGAGATAAGTGGGAGTTCTATCAGACCCTCTGATCTACGTGGATACCTCGACTAGTGTTTATCTGCTCTCAGGAACCGCGGGATGCTAAGAGCAAGACGAGATCTGAAACAACTGCTTATCTCGGTCTTGTAGTGACCCTACTCCGATTGTTTATCGCCGCACTGGGCCCCTCGCGAGTGTCTGCACGTGCGCACCAGGGCGGTCTGGCGTTCGTCTGTAAGACCCCAACAGAACTGATGGACAAAAACTCTTGTGTTTTAATCACGACCACTCTTTTGTAGGTCGATCGTGAGGACTGATCTCCTGTGAACGATCGTCAACGGCCGCACCCCGATAAGTTCCATCGTGAACACTTTTCGCTGATCTGTTTTATTGTACAGTTACGCTTACACTGCTTGCTGAATTGTTTTCCAGCCCAGTTTTCCTCGGCGTATTCCACGTGTATCCCTACACTCCCCCGAGTTCTTAACGTTGTCGCTCATGAACGTTTTTCCGTTGTTTGTTATAGTTCAACCTTTTTCTGCACGTTTACATAATAAGTTTTCGTTATATTCTTCCTCTCGTTCCCAATAAACCGTTGTATTTTTCCAATCGTCGTTTAACACTCTCACCGATTTGCGTAACTGTATGTGAGTGCTTGTGTGATGGATATCTTAGGCTCGAATACCTCCGACTCCGAATCCCTGACTAAGAAGAGGAAGCTACACTCGGAATCTAGTGATCTACCAGCCGTACCCTCCCCGAGCTCGCGGGACATTACACGTCCACTAGGCCCTCCAACTGGCCAATCAGATTCAAGGCCGAGTCAGACTTGCTCTGGCTGGAGACGCTCTGACGCATTCTCCGAAGAGCACTCCTCGGGGTTAGATCGCAGTTAGTAGCCAGAAAGGGGGAAGCGGACGTCGACCTTAACCCTCATCCTAACCTTAACCCCAATCCTAACCTCTACCTTAAAAGTTGACCGTTGACCCTAACGGCAACCCTAACCCTAACCGAAATCGTAAACGTAACCGTGGCCCTTAGACATTGTCGTAAGTGGAAAACCTAACCGCAATACTGAAACCTAATTGTACGCTCAAACCCTAACCGTAACCCAAAAACCTAGGCCTAAAGGCATAACCCTAACCGGAAAATCGGAAACCATTAACCGGTACTCTAATCCTAACCTCAAACGTAAAACGGAAGCCAAATGGGTCAGATGTGATTATGAAGCCCCACAAAATAGCCCTAGTAAACACCCCCCGCCACCTGTTATACGGGTCCTGGCTACCAACTGCGATCTAACCGCACTCGCGACACCGTTCTCCCAGCGCCGGACGTGCCCTCTTCCGGTTGCTAACTCTCTCCAGCTCCTTCTCCAGTTGTTCTGTACAGAACACATCATCTCTCCAACTGGCATCCATCTTCTCTGTCCGTTGGGCCTACAGGCCGTGGTAGCTAGGGTCTCACTCGCGGCCGAGGCTTTTGCTGTAGTCTTCCGCGACTTTCTTGATGACTGTAATGCTGTCAGCCGAAGCTGGCTATCAGCAAGTGCAGTAGTTGCTCGAGTTCATTACGTCGCGCCCAAAACCTGAAGTTATGGAGGCCAGCCGGAGAGAATGTTCTTCACCCCGGACAAACAATTGTTAGCCTCCAGTTAAGTGGAATGTGCTCTCTCAGCAAAGACCGTGTATATGTACGTGTCGCATAAGCCTAGTAGTCTGTGAACGGTGCGAAATGGCCCACTGAGATGAATGACCTAGAGGACAAAAACGGCCTACACAAGCATGTCCCCCCGCCTGTACTGAAAAACGAAGACAGAAACGAAGAGAGGAACAAAATACCGACGTTCATTTCTGCAGTATGATGCTAGGTGGCTTTGATTTGGAGACGCCAAACACATGTAAAATACTAAACAGTGACCGTGAAAGACAGGGAAGACGGAGACATAAGGTGTTTAGGACTTAATCGTCCAGTCTTCCCTCAGTCGGACACGGATATAACGGGTCGAAACAACCACGAAACTCAGGAGTAACATGATTTCCACATATCTCACTGTTGACTTCAAAGAGGGCTGTGTTGAGCAGTCGGCCGGAATGAGCTATGCTACTGCGCCTATGCCTTTTCTTTTAGCGACTCCGGTCTTATAAATGTCTTTCACAATATCAGCTCCAGAAAACAAAGCTGGGGTTACCAGAAACCTACCGGCTACCATAGTTTTTTCTCTTCGGATCCCAGCGGTTCGGCATGGCCAGCTAACGACGACCAAAAAGCCAGAAACGGCCATCCCGATCTGTCTTGTCTTTGACAATATTACTTTTTATATCGATTGTGGTCGCTATGCGACTGTCTGCGGGGTCTCCCGCTTGAGCCCCAAAACGCAACGGGACGAGCATGCCCGACAACCTGATCGACGACCGTTCTTTTAACGATTATTCAACTCCTCTTCATATATAACTTGCTTTGAAATCCCGTGGTAGTTCTTCTGCCACTTAGAGCTTCTCCCCGAGAAGCCAAGAGACTGCCTTCTAACTCCCACGGTTGCAAGACACAGCCACAATACTGGCGGAGAAGCGCTCGTCGATGGCGTTACCAGACACACTCGTCCCGTTGTGTCTTGCGACTCGGTCTAGGGTCCCGCCAGCAGCCGCTCCGCAGCTAGTATTTCAAGCAGCATAACATTGCAGACAGTAATGGCCACTTCAAGCATATCAGCCGTTATCAGTCAGTCGTAGACAGCCCCAGGTTTTGGAGTCGCTCTGCTAGTGTGCAATGTACCTGATCGTGCCCGGAAGGCAGCCATCATAACCGGTCTGGCGTCATTGTTCAAGACCTCGCTGCCTCAAGGTCATTCACGCCTTTGCAGTGAACCGTTCCAAACGCGCTGACCTGAAGTCACACGACCGACAGCTCGGACATACCTGCGTTCGCACAGCCGCAGCTGCCTGTGAGGCCACTTGAACGCACCTCCCCCCTGCAACCACAACCTAAGTCACTAGGACACCACCCCTCGGCAAATGCAACACACACTGACTGGCCACCGCTTGAGCTTGGCCCACGAGCCTACAAGAGCGGCTGCCACCGCTGTCCCAAGGGCTCTCAGGCACGACTGGACGCAGTCAACACCAACTCTGGCTTTGCCAGTAGCCACTGCCGCCTGAGAGGACAACTCCGGGTTCTGCGCATAATTGACCCCTCATTCAGGTGCCATCTGTTTTCCCCCTACAACTTGGGATCTGACCTGACGATTGTAGTTCACATGCTGCACACGGTCGCACTGCTTAGTCGAAACAAGACCCTGCTAAATGGTCAGATCGTTGGCTTGAGCCTCAGGGACTGCATATGACTGACCGACGATGGCCAATAAGCCAGGAATATACATTCCAGTCTCCTTTGGTGGCAGTGTTATTCTGCAGCCCCTAAAAGAGGCTACGCGTTACACGAACTGGACCAGCCCGGGGGATTCGATCGGCTCCAGCGGGCGCTATTGGAAGTGTGCACCCATAACAAATGCCAATATTTGGGCTGTGGCGACAGATCCAGGTCTAGGTTCACGCAGCACCGTTTGGGATTCGAGCCGCCCCTCCCCCTCTTCTCTGGTTGTGTGAAATCCCGATCAGTTGTGGAGTAGGGAGTGTGGTGGTACGAATAGATGCGGGTTTTCGCCGTGTCCGTCACCTCCACACTCGTCCGTCACCGATCTTCTTAACTCTGCCTTGACACTGGGTCCAGGTGGGAGAAGGAGATGGTGAGGTAGATGCAGCGAAAGTCTACTCCCCCTGTAACAGGTCAACTCTCCTGTTCTCACTCTGGTTGGAGCACACGGTGCACATCGTCGATCATGACGTTCAGGCTGTAGTATCCTGCAGCCACAGTGGTACAGAGATGCAACGCCAGACAAAGATTGAAGGTGGAGAGCGGCAGTTCTGCTCTGACTTACGGAAGCCTCTATAACCGGACATTTTCTCATTCTCCCCATTTTATAAAGTGTCTTAATTTCAAAAATATAAATTACATCCGGCGCTTGGCGCATTACCAGACGTGCTGTTAGTCTTTGTCTGGCAAACGGTCTATTTTTGGCTGAAGAGTTGTCCAAGTCCCAAGTGCCATTTTGTCCGCAAATACCTTTAGTGGGTGCCTGCTGTACCGACGCGTCACTCGTCCATGATCTTCGCTAGACTCCTTGTAATACCTGTAAATCTACAACGTTATTAGAAAAGACTTTGAGGGTGACGAGTTGACACTTGCCTACGCGTTTTAACCTGATCCTGATGTTGTTTTATGCATCAGGGTGAAAAGTCTGCGTCTCCGCATCGAGTCCAAGACCGCCTGGCCGATCTTATTCACATGACTCACCTGAATCAGCACTTACCCCCTCCACCCAGGCCAAACAAACAAACTTATGCGCTTGACACTGCCAAAATGGCGTGTGTCGGCAGAAGAGGCTGTAGACACGGCCCTGCGCTGGATAGCGTGACTGTCTCGCCAAGATGCATGCACATGTTGTCAGGCGGTGAGTTATTTGACAACAAAATTGTGCACATGAATGTACGCGCTGTTGACATTGAATGGTGACGTGTGCTGCCTGTCGTGGAAGGTCTACGGCCGCTGGGGCGCAACCCAAGCGGCATGCGCAAACATTCTAACACACAAATTTGTGAAATGAGGTGAATGTGCGAATGCCAGATGCCTGTATGAGTACGACAGTTCGACCCATCGTGACCGACGATGTCCACCGTGTGCTGCACAGCAGAGTGCGAGCAGGGGCGGCGACTTGCATGTGAATTAGTTTATAGCGATAGTGGACTTGCGGTGATCCCATCGCACGCGCTCTCTCTCTCTTCCTCCCTCACCTGGGCCCGGCGTCATGGTCCCGTCAAGACCGGGGCCGGGAGAGGGCTCGGGTTGCCTGCGGGGCTGGAGTCGTCCCCTGGCGTGCAGCCATTCCCAGCTCGGATCCCATTGAGTGGGAGCACCATAGAGGCCACATTAAGAAGGAGCCACTGCAGCCTGACTCTCACTCCACCGGTCCGCCACTCCGCACAAACACACAGGGGACTGACTGCGGGGTCCGTGTTATCCATTTAGACGACAACCTTCCAAGACACAGCTTTTAGCGCGTCAGATTGTTTATGGTGAAGAACGTGTGTTGAGACCGACCTCATTTTGTCAACTTTCAGGGACACGTCAACTGTCCGAGCCGGTCAAATGTCTGATGTGAGCAATGGGCATAGCGGCTGACAGTGCTAGAGAGCTTGTCTGCGCGAGCGCGCCATATGCACGACCTGGCCCCCCAAACGCACCCACCAGAATTACACACACACAAGGGAGCAGAACACGCGGATCTCACATGCAGCAAAGGAGCCGCACGGCGAAAGGAGCCGAAAAGCACATCTAACACTTACGTGGGAAGTGCCGCAGCATCCTCTGGCCCACAACGTACACTGACCAGGATTTTACATGACAAGAAAAAGGAAAGAGCGACTCTGATCCCGATTGGCGCGACGTAAGCCTGCAAATGGGCGTGACACCAGACCCCACACCCGCCTGCAGAACCACGATCTAGTCCCCCGAGTTGGTATAAGCCATCTACGCGTGTGCCGTTTTAGATGCAAGTCTGAGTGAGTAGGAAGACTGGTCGAAACTTCGAACTCATGCAAGAGTCCGTCGTCAGAGATAAAAGCAGCACCAAGACAGGCGACAGTAATAGGGGGCATTTACCAACCAACGGTTAGTCCCGCAGGTGTTGTGGCCGCGTACTAATCTGTATGCCGGTGCCAAATCGATACGCCGGCTGATCGAGTTTTCATCCTATGCGAAGGCCTCAATCAATCGTCGGCTTGTCTTTTTTTCGGTGTAGCGATTATCTTGGTGGTTGTGAAGCTTATAGATGTCTACAATTAATACTACTGATGACAAAAACCTATTGAACTTAAAATTAGATAATAAGAGGGTATAGGACAGTCCATTTGTTCATTTGGACGTCAGATAAGCCCGGGCGGAAATTATTACGCTATAAGTCTATTTGACGTGCCCGTCCAGGTGAGCAGCGTAGGAAGTCGGGATAACTTCAAACCGTCCAGTACAAATACACCTTCTTGGAATTTCAATGCACATGCCCCGGTGTGGGAGTTGAAGATGAGCTAACCACCTACAGACTCCTAAATCAGTTACTCGGGAGTATTCCTTTGCTGACATCTATCTTCTGACAGCCATGAACCAAACACACCAGCCAGTGGGGGAGTACAGCATGTATGGAGTTCAAACACGAACACCAGCGCGCTAAAGGGCAGTTAGAGGTTTTGTGCTCATGGGGTGACTGGCTTGACTGAGAGTCAGGCTCGATAGCTCCCTGTTAATGTGGCCTCCAGAGCACTCTCATAAACGCGAGTTAAGAGGCGACCCCTTGTTTCTGCGAAGAGCTTATACACGGTGCAGAGACCACGCCGCGTGCGTAGATTACAAAAGGGACCATTTTTGCTCTTTAAACTCTTATATAATCACACATTTAACCCACTCACTTCTTCAAGACATCATATCCACTCGCGACGTAACAGTCACCGTGAGGTCTTTTTATTTCTGCCTCTGACACGTACTGTTAAATATCGTCGGTTCTATTCTGTAAATGCAATTGCTATTTGGAATAAACTACCAATAAGTGCGAAAACTCTACAAAATTATCCTTTAAGAGAACTATTACTCGATTTTTGCATTCAGAAAAGCTTCCTCAAATTTTGGGTTCTGGATCCACTGATCGACTCTACCGTAGCGATGGCGTTTGTGGTCTCTGAACACTATGGCCGGTCTCACCAGCTGTTCCTCAACGCCTCTTCTTTGACTATCCCCAACTTCATGAAAGGAATTGACGTCCGATAATCTCCGATACCGTGCAACCCCCTCCCCCCTTCTTGACGGTCGAAAATCTACCGCCAGCAGTTTTTTTTCTCCTGAACCCTCCAAACCATACAAACCACCATCAACTATATTTTTATTTCTTTACCTCAGGAGTTTTTTTCACTGCTGGTCGGATTTGCGTTTAATCGCTTCCCTTGACAATGCCTGTAAACTGGCATTTACTAAATTAAATTAAATTAGATACGCGGACGGGCTGTTTGGCTCTGTTAATCACTGCGCCCCAACCCGTCTCCGGTCGTCCTGGATCTCTCATGCCAGGTGGATGAGAAAGGGAACGGGTGCGGCAGACGCTGCGCAAGTCCACTGCCACTGTAACCTAATTCACGCGCAAGTCCCCAGTTCCGCGTCCACTCCGTGGGGCAGACGGCACAAGTAACCATTCGCAGCAGCCAAACTGTCACAGGTAGATGTTAGGAAAATAGACATCACCGGCGGAATTAGGTCCTCGAATCATCCCCAGCGTTAGTCATTGATAATCTGGGGCCACGGAGCTTTTCATCCATTCATTCAAATTACACGTTTGTCGAGAACTCCTCTCGGTGTGTTACGCTGATCTTCGATGGCCAAAGCACGCATCTCCAACCATCAAAGCCCCCTCTGTCCTTATATGCTTGCGTTTTTTTCGAGGTGAACTACTACCGTTGTTTCAGACTGTTGAGCGACAGTACGCACGTCAAGTACTTTCTCCACCAAACCTCAATCGTTAAAACAGACGAGATTCAATGTCTGATATGAGATGACGCTGACATCATAAACACCCTCAGAGATTATCTACGAAGTTGGAGTAGATCAGTTTATTAAATTTTTGAAATTTTTTCTAAATTGGAGTATCTACCAGAAAACACGCGGGAGGAGCTGTGGGACCCACTGACGAGCCCAACCCCTCGCAGCTGCGCCATTTAGCAACAAAACATCGGCGAAACACGCGTGTATGGGCTTTTCGTTAGTACCTGTGCTGCTAGTATCACCTTACCCTGAAGTATATTACTAGCTGCCTGTCGGCAGTTAATGAATACTACGCGGTTGCCCGCTGTGGCTGATGGACTTTGGCCCAAATATTCATACATAAAATTCTCGGTCTGAGCCTATAGACCTTGAAGAAACTGATCTACTCCAACTTCGTAGATAATTTCTGAGGAAATTTAAAAGCGACAATCATAAACACCCTCAGATCGCTGTGTACGGATCACGTCGGGGCGGCATGCCGCTGCTTTGTCTTGAGAGCTGTCACTCTCTGTCAGCCCTAACCCTCCTTCACAAAAAGGATTTGAGCACCTGAATGACGAGTGATCCGCAAATTATTCCCTACTAAGTTAGTTCGGTTACCGTGGTGGAATTATGCAGAGCCTGCCTACTAGATTACTGAAGAGTTGGGAGAGAGACTTAGCCACACCAAAGTTGACCCGGCTTGTGGGTCACAAATATCGATTAATCCGCACAGTTGGTACAACCTTGGGAAAGGGTGAGGATTGGAAGTCGGGCCCAGTGCCACAGTAAATACTTTCTGCAGTTGCCTTGTTTAATTTCCGAGGAAACCGATGCGCGAACTGTGAGCAAGTCCCTTGGAACAGGTCTTCTCAGGCACGGCCCGAAATTCAATATGAATATTTAAGCTGGACTCCATCAGCTACTTTCTGTGGGATACCCTAACGAAATATCCAAGAAAATTAATGGACTTGTTTCGGAGGGCGGATCACTTTCAAATTTGCCTCAACTAACGAATGCATTAATGATATTTCAGTTGGCAGCGCAACTGGACGTTTGTCGAGATTTTGTCCAAGGCATTTTTATTTTTTTAAAAAAAAACAAGATCTAAGTACAAATCCTGACGGAGGGACAAGGGGGATAACAGTTAGGCAGTAGTTCGACGCCATAGTTGTAGTTTGTCTACACCGAAATCCGACCGGGTAAAGGCACGGCGGATGTCCTCGAGGCTCGCCTCATAGGAAGTCCTCGTGTATACGTCCAACAACTCGTGGCCAAAATTCATATCCTTTTTGTTCTGAAATGTGAGGTTGCAAACTGCATTAACATTCCTCTGACTGCAAGTGATGTTGAAAAAATGGACAAACAAAATCCTATGCTGACAGTATTTGAGGTCAATGCATAAATTCGGCCCGGTCAGAAAACGGAATCCTGAGAGTACATAAACGTGTGGCCGGAAAAACCCGGTATCTGACAGATCGATTCTGGCTAGGGGGACTACAGTAGACCTAATTAAGTAGCTGGATCAATTACCTGGACTCCACACAGAAGAGCTAATAATAAGTGGTTGGACTGGCTTACAGCTGCCAACCTCCTCCTCCACCCCCTGAAGTAGCCCCCCTCCCGACCGCCTACAATAAGGGTGGTTTTTAGGTTGTGCCATCAAAAGTGCCCTCCGATACCTTTATAGTATCTACCCGTGTCCATGAAATGGGCCGGGTCGGGGTCCGGCTGGCGTTAGCGAGAATGCGCACCCATAACAAATGCTAACATTGGGGGGTGTTGTGGCAGGCCCACGCCTAGACAAGTCCATGCCTTGAAGAAGGAGACACGATCGCTGGGACAAGAGCTTTATTAGCCTGACGTTTGAGATTCCTGGAGTTGCACACAGACCGGAGGCAACCGTCAATCGTCAGGTAATGAAGCCGAAAGACCCGCTGTCAGGGCTATAAACGTCTGGAGGCCTTTATCGGATCTGGTGTAGTTGTGGACAAAGCAACTACGTCGGAGAAACCAAAAGACAACTCGGAACGAGAATGGCCGAACACGCTGCAGCGGTGCGGAGAAATGAAGCTAGCTCTCGAGTTGCGGCTCATTCGACGAGATCCGAAACTCTCGCAAGAGGTGACAACCGCGTCAGCCGGGAGCTACTTGAGTCATGGTTTACTGGCCCCCAGTCCATTAACAAGTGCAATGATCTTCCGCTTGCATACTCGGTGCTGAGACTTCGCCTAGGCGGAGTAATTAGACACGCGGGTAGCGCACAGGTGAACACTTTTCCCAACGCCAGGGTCGCTGCGTCAGATAGTCGAGCGATCATTACACGAACATCCAACGCACGCGATGAAATTGTCGGCCATCAAACAATTAGCACACCCAAAGCAACGATCCCTGATGAAGGGGGGGGGGAGTGTGAATATTCATAGGTATGCGGTAGCGTGGCGACTGCAACCTATAAATTCTGCAGCCCCTTTTGCGTGAACCACCCCTATCTGCTATTGTTTCTGATGATGGCTTCGAGCAGGAATCCGAAACGTCAGGCTAATAAAGCTCTTGTCCCAGCGATCGTGTCTCCTTCTTCAAGACTACTTCCTCGGACTCGTCTCTTCGCTCCTATTGGAAAGTACATGCCATTTCAGTCTCCCGTCTCTGGTCCTCTTGACTTGGTCATGACGCCGGACCCAGGTGGAGGAGGAAGAGAGGGTGAGATAGATGCTTCGCAAGTATATTATTACTATAAACTGATTCACGCGCAAGTCAACTTTCCTGTTCTCACACTGTTGTGGAGCACACGACGGACATTGTCGAAGTCGACGTTTAAACTGTTACCTAACATCTAATCTTTCCTGGTCCCTTCACAATGAAGCACCTTTATCTAGTAGAAAAGTGGTGTATTTGTTTCAATGGCCACTCCAGATTTCTGTCATTCAGCCGATCATCTGGTGTTTTGTCGACTCATGTATTTTTCCTTCAACCTCTTACTGCTCCCCTATATGTCCTGATTTGCTGACAAAGTGGTATTTGTATACCTAAACGCATGAGCGTCAGATGTGGTTATGTGCCACACCTGAGGTAAACAAACCCCAGTCACCTGTAATACGGGAACGGTGGTAATAGGGGTTTTTACAGGTGGGGTCGGGGAACGCACAGGCGACAAGGTCAAGTTGTTTAATGCAAGAGAAAAGCTATTGGGAATGCACGGTTGTATCTTGAGTCGTTGATACATAGTTGCCCTAATCCTAACCTCAACCCCAACAGTATTGTGTCCATCAGGTGGGCTACGTAACCACATCTTACCCGCATAAGGTCGGCCGCATTCTTCCTTTCCGCGCACCAATGAACTGTCCGGCAATTTGCGCGGACTGCGCGGCGTGAAAGGATCCGTCTACGCGTGCCATGAACAAGCGCGGCAGTAGGTAAGGACTTACAGATACTTACAACAGCTCGACCAATGCATGTCATTGGCGCTTTTCTGGCTTAGCACAACCAGCACTATGTTTCTGAAGGGAGGAGGCGGGACAGGGTAGGTAAAGGCCAGTTCAACGTAATAACTGCTGTGGGCCAATCAGCGACGATTGCGCTTTATTGATCGGCATGGAAGTTGGTGATTTGGTTACTCACCATCAGACACCCCCTGCCACAGTGATTGGCGCGTGATTTAAAGGCCTGCGCAGCCAACTTGACTGAAATCGTGGTTAGGAGAAGAGGCTAGTTGTCTGTCCAAAGTACAGACAACCGTTTCGGCTCTGCCTGCCTGACTTCCCATTTGGGAGCCCTGCAGACGCTGTTCCAACTCCGCGGAATGGTGACCCCAATTAAGCGAAACCAGTTCGCAGAATGCGTACGGTTTAGCGCTACCCTTCAACATTTGGCACAAATAACCGCCCGACCCAACTAATCGCGGGGAATCGGCTGTAGCCCGAAAACCACTTCACCTTATTATTTAAGCACTCAAGAGGTGCATCGTCATCTGCTTCGGAAAAGTAGTGCATGCTGGTAAGTTTTGGTAACATTTGCCCGATAGATCAGTTGTGGCAGAAGTCTAAAGTACATCTGTGATAGCATACTCCTACACGGAGTTGCAAGCAATCCAGTTCCGCCGCGTCATCACTGCAAAGTCATGAGTCGGCTCACCTGTCCACAGGCCGCCGTTTTTCCATTCGACGTCGCTGGTGACTCACTCCACGACTGATTTTATCGTAGGTTGGGAAGCAGAATGATTGGTTGCTCGCCCGGAGCGCGACATCGAGTACCAACCACCGGAATACTATTCCGTTGTCAGGTGTGAAGTCAAGGCGACAGTTTTGAGTACACAGACATCATTGGCGGACGATGGTAGGGGTGTGGTGGGTGGATAGACTGACTATCAAGTGGTGTCGGGGCCCCGTCCCCCCAAATGAGTCAGGACTGGCAGCGCAAGAAGACTGTGGACGAGTGCCGCTGGCGACGCCAGTGGACAGGGGTGCCGGCGTGGCCTTGCGAGTACGGGAGATCACACCCCCATAGGGGTGCAGCAACACTCGGTAGCGTTGTCAGACGCTGCATGTCCGTACTCGCACAGACGAGTGAAATGAAACCTGTCGACAGGTGCGGATGAAGTCGGCTATCCGCCTACCAGGGTCATGAGCCACCGTAGGTCTGGCTAAAAAAGAGTGCCGTCACGTAATTGGAAGTAGTTCTACAGCATCCTCCGGTGGGTTACACTTTGACATCTGAAGAGGAAGGGAAGTTCACTGGGGGAGGTATATTTGCGGTCCGTTGATTCGAATGGATTTCACCTGCGCAGCTTCAGTGAGTGCAGGACCCTGTGCCCAGTTCTCATTATATGGCTCATTGGTGAAGACCGAGTAAATGAACCCACTGACAAAATGGAGTGTCAGGACTCCTGTAAAACTGGAAGGTGTTAGTATTAGTCTTATCAATAGGGTAGATGGCCGAGATAGTTAGCGGAATCTGCGGGAAGCACTGAGGAAACTCACACTTCTTCGATGATATGCCGGAACAGGCAACGCAATTTGGGGGGCATGTAAACGGATGGAGGATAGGCTGTCCAAGGGTATTGGTTAGCGAAGAGCAGGCTGGGCAAGATGGAATACGGCGACGCGAGTCCTAAGACAACCCATACATAACACATCTACTTAAACCAATTAGGTAGGAATGTTATGGTAACAAAATTTTGGACTACATGTCCAATCGTTAATGGGGCGTTTCGTTTGGCGAGGAGGATCGATGTCGACTGTGGGACCGCGTAGACTGTCGACCAACCGTTGAAGTCCCAGTTGTAGGTGCACTCAGAGTACCAGAATAACCATGGCTCAGCCCCGAATTCGGGGAGAGGCAGAACGACGCCAGTGGAAGTAATGTATTCAGTAGAGAAACTCGGTGGTAGTCAGAGCCCCTGACGCGCAGTCGGCTCTGGGCCTGAGCGCGCGCCTGTCCGCTGGAGCAATGTGGATGTGATTGCGTAGGCGTCTAGTGAGAGCTAGTCAACGTTAGCTTGGCGAGTCTATCAAGTGATTATAGAGTTTGTGGGGACCTGTTATTGGCTGGCCCAGAGACTGCATGCGCGTACGTTCTGGCCGTTCGCTAGGTGTGGTCACATGCTTTCTAGCGTGGGTGGGCAGGGGCGACACAGATCACGGTAAAAAGGGGATTCGTTTCGGTTCCATTGTCGTCATTGGCAACATATGCGTCAGGCAAAATGAGGAACACAATAGGAACTCTGAACAAGACTCCCCAGTTTTGGAATTGGATGGCCGAAATCGTCACTTGAAGTATGGCAGTATGGGGATGTTGATAATAGGGGGCCTTTTAGAAGAGGAAACGTGGTGCATACAAATAAAAAGGACAAAAATCGTATTGACGCTGCATGTTTATCTTGATGTATTTTTAAAAAAACACTTTGTAGTAGTCAGCAGAAAAGTGGGACATCAACTGACCTTCGCCACAACGATCCAGGGCACACCCAGACGACGCAGATCGAGGAGCTTTCGACCGATGCTTAGTTTGTCCCTATCATCCAAAAGAATGTCACCCTGGGGCAGGAGACCGGCATGGTAGGTGGGCCCAGAAGGATTGGCGGAAGGGTAGTCAGACATACAGGAGAGAAGGAAGGCCAAGTTCTCGCCTGAAACCGCGTCCTTTGCGTTTGCCTGAAAGGTAATTGGGTCAGGGAGTCGCAGGACGGTAATCGCTATCTGCCAAAAAGACATGGTGTTTGGGACAGACACGTTTACAAAGCAGGAATACTTGAAGATGAGAGCCTGCGGTGGATCTTTAACATCCCAATCTTGCAGCCCCGTTCTCAAGCTCATCAGAGAGATTCCACAACGAGTTGCACTGCAGATGCACTAGACCAACAGAGCGGTCAGGCTGTCGCACGGCAGTACGCGTTAATCGAGTTGCACAGAGTCCGCGCGAGCACATAAATACTGCCCTTCACGTCGCTTCAGTCACTACGCCCAATCACACTACCCGCCAGTTGACAGGTTCGGACAGTCAACTGACACATGGGAAAGGAAAGGGGAGAAGGAAGGAGAGAGACCCACAATGGGGAATCCATCCTCCCAGCATATCGGTGCATTCCCTGATATAATAAATCTCACAAGCTTGAACTAGTTCCGATGCGTCATTAGTCGTGACTTGGAAGGTTTCCAGGTGATGGAACAACTCGTCCCTTCTCAGGGCTGAGCGTCGGGCTGCGGTGGTCTTTGTGGCAATCCCGCACATGCCAGACCCGAGCTGCCATTAAAGAGGCCTGTTGCTGGTGGTCGGGACCAGTCCGTGTGTGGCACGCGTAGACGGGCCATTGGGCTTTGTTAGTCACTGCGCCCAGGCTCACCTCCAGTCGTCATGACAACGCCTTGCCATCGGAGCAAGGTGGGTGAGGGAGGAGAAGGTGCGATATAAACTAATTCACGCGTAAGTCGCCGGTGCTGAAACCCATTCAGCGGAGACGCGGTGAAGACGTCGCTTGCGGCGGTCGAACAGTCGACCAGTTGAACGAAAAACTGCGCCTCGTAAAAAAAGACTAGTGGTGGCAGGTCCCTTCGTCCGTAATTTAATGCTCTTGGGGAAAATCATAAGTATGAGGGCTTTGAAAGAACCGCAAACCTTAAAAGCAAGGCGCGTGGTTTTCCGGTTTTCGCAAAGCTGGAGTGTCTCTACGAAGGAACTGGCACTTGGCCGCCCTTTGCAGAAACTGTGCAAAGACGGGAATATGAATAAAGGCAACGGACTCTACAGAGGAGAACCCGAGAGCGGAAGTCTAAAAATAGTAGTCTTATAAAGTGACCAGAATCGTGTCTTTATAAAAAGTCTGTTGACTTGGAGCTAGGCGCCGAAGCGAACGCGATTAAAAAGAGACGAACGAGAAAGGCAAAGTACGAACACTCGGTGACGCAAATAGGCGGGTGTGAAGAGCGATAAGTTGCCGGGTTAGATCGTCATATGGGGAGACGGCCACAGGATTTCGACAAAACCGAACCAGAGATGTTTAGTGCAGGGGTACGACAACAAGACCGAAAATGCGAGTGCTCCTTGAAAAGCCAGAGAATGTACACTTCAACTAGAAATTGCGGCGACCAAAGACAAAACTAACTCCCCACAGGCACAAGAGTTAAATTCAATTAAAGTTACTAATTTGGTCCACGCGAAAAGACTGTATTTGTGTAAGCAAGCAAACAACACGGATAGCTAAGCATTTTGTGCCAGCTCATAAACGTTTCGTCTTTTTTCTCACGGCTGAATATGTGGATATCATTTAAAGGGTAGGACTGACAGGGCAGGCAATCAGTCTGGAAGGTCATATGAACTCTGCACGACAAAGTGGCAGGGAACGCTGTGGAAATTATGTTCCATACCTATTACCCAATGGAGAATGTGAAGGAAATGACAGAAACGGCCAAGAAATTTAGTCCTACCTTCTGAAGAGCAATTGCGCCGCTGAAGGGCGCGAATCCACGAGGCCAACGCAACTCATCCGGACAGTTTTCGTTTGCCTTACGAGTGAAGTATTCTACTGCAGTGCCCAAAAGCCGGGTGATGCCGATACCGTAGCAGCCCATATGAAGGGGTCTGGAACCGAAAATTAAGAATTCAGTATTCGAAACTACTAACAAATAACAAGTAACCATATGTTTTACTTAAATAGGTAATCTCACAAAGCGCGTCTCCAGACAAACTCAATGCTGGGTATTCACTTGGCAGATCTACATATGACGGTTAAATACGATGAGTTGGCTCAAGCAGCTACTTGAGTTTTGTCGGAGTCCATTTTCGACAAGCGGGTTAAGCGAGAAAAGCGACCAGTTCCCGCAGAGGTTCTCTATAGCACTTGGTATTATTATTATTATTATTATTATTATTATTATTATTATTAGGCACGGAGAGGAAAAATTATGATACAAATACAATCTTTTTCCCTGAATCCGTGTATCGTTTTATTTTCTGGAAAATGCACGACTACAATCTGCGAATGATGTCTATGGAGTTTGTCATTTTCTAAGGCCAGAAGGATAATTTATAGCAAAATGAAGGACAAAATTTACTGCAATAAATCACGACTTTCAGAAATTTCAATGCAAAGTGGGCCCAGTCTATACTGAGAATAGAATCAGGTGCTTGCCAGTTGGAAAGTTTTTCTGTCCAACTTGTCAATCCCTAAAATCATATAATTTGCTGTCGCAAGGTTATAAAATGGGTGGATTGTTGTGAGTAAGTTGCATTGCCAGGTCAATGTCGCTGTGGAGGCGAAGTGTGAACTAATAGGGTGAGCAGAGATGTTGAGCTGATTTTCTGAGCCGTGTTTTACACAATGCAGTTGACAGAGCCTCCTTTACTCTTCCTAGGTAGGCGCCTATACGAAATATGTCTGTCTGACAGAGTGGCATACTGACCACCTACATAAAGCTTTTCTGCTGCCGGAAGAGATGTTTACAAAAGCTGTCCAGAACTCCAACGATGTCACCCACTTTGTCACAATTTTACAGAACGCTTTTCTCAGAAGTCCTGAAAATAACAATTTGAAACCTAACTAAATAGGCATGAAAATAGCCCAGACAGATATTAATAAAAACGCGAAGGCGTTAGGATCCAATGGGTGCTCGAGTGCACTGCTGAGGAAGACATTGCACTTTTCAAGTATGCAATGCCAAAACCTTAATTGGGGCCGACGCTCTGTTTCGAGAAGTTATCGAAAGCAACATTCGTTCGCCACCTTTTCTTCTGAATATAGCTACGGGGATTTTTACAACTCTAAAACTGACGAAATCAAAGTAACACAAACTAAAGGTCATGGCTTGAAAGGCTTCTCTATCTCTCTCTCTCTCTCTCTCTCTCTCTCTCTCTCTCTCTCTCTCTCTCTCCCTCTCTCTCTCTCTCTCTCTCATCAGAATCCTAGTTCGTGCGGGTTTCAGAGGTCAACGCGAATGTGAGGCATGCCACACATGTCTTGCCTATCATCCTTTTTGACTTTTTCTCACCGGTGGGACAAATTTCGTGCACGAATACAGGGCGTAGTAGATGCTGAGTAAGTACATGCAAGTCACAATTGCGTCTCCGTCAGGGCAGCAGCGGACTCCGTGAGGCCGAACGGTCGGAGGGGGAAGAGGCGGAATCATAAAGAACAAAATCTGAAACCAGGGCAAGGCCAGACAAAAAGACCAAATTCAGGGGTAGAGAGTGATTAGCGAGCCCCTCAAAACTAAAATTCACTAAGTCTCTCAAGTTACAAAAAGAGGAAACACTGATTCGATTTATAAGTGTGCTCATGACTAAAAGAGGGCTACAAAAGGAACATCTGGCGCATTAATCAGCTTACATTGTGCCCTGTGGAGTTGCTATGCCGACGTCGAAACAGGAAGTGTATGACGTGCCCAGGAGGAAGCAATGTCCAACCTTTGAGGAAGTAAAATATTGACATGACCAATAAAGTAGGAACACAAGCTTCTGCTGCAATATCACCTCCTAATCAGGAAGTCACTGCCTAGCAAGGCGAACGCATTGGATGCTTCCCCTCCAAGGGGACCAAAAGATGCAGTTGTGGGTAGAAAAAAAAACAATATTCGCTGCCAAAGGAAGGAATTGAAAAAGTGACTATGGAAGACGTGTACTCGGGAACCTAACTATGGCACATATGGGCGTCGCACAACAATCTGACCCAACATCAGAACGGAATATGGGCGTTCCTGTCGAGAAACAATACTGTGTAGTGAACATTTTTCGTTTATTTGACCTGGTCGGCCGAGTATCCCTCAAAATCGACGGGGTAGACCTAAAGGTCGAATCTTGATCCGGCTAGTAATTAGACTCAACCATCTACGAGTTGAGCAGGGGTTCCATGCCCCTGCCGGTTGCAAGGTGGATGTTGGTTAGCGATCTGGCCTGAATGAATGACGTGATACTGACGTTCCGTACCTATTCCGGTTTGGCAAATCGACGACGGTAAATAAACCAGAAATAAGCACTCCAGCCCCGTATCTCTTCATAAGTAATGCTTCTCAATTACAATTAGATTGTGTCAGTTGACGAATTTCTATGACTAAGGCACACCACCACCAACATTAATATCGACCGATCAGAAGAATGAAATTACTTGTGGGATGGGACGACGAAAAATTCCGAAAGATCGGCGTCTTTATGATACCTTGAGGATGCGCCGAAGCTCATGAAACAGGGACAGAACAGCATGAAACATGATATCAAGTTGATCAACATCCATAGTTAAGACAATTTTAGCCACCAGTGTAAATCACGCTTAGAGAAAATAACTAATTTAGGGATGCAAGCTTGCCCCTTAGATTTTCCTGATTTCTTAAATTTACTAGAAATAGTGCACACAAAATTCTACTTATAAGTTGTTTTTGCAGGATGATAGGTCTCTCCCCTCTGTTAGGTCCTTTGGATGGGAATATTTCCGTTTTAAAGGTTGGCCAATTAATGAAAGCAAAGAAAGAGATTTGTTGCTTTCAGTAGATTCGAAGATTCCCAAGTTACAGGCCATGTCCGCTCTCCAAAATGAAGTCAGATGGTCGTTCCTGTCTCTAGTTACAACAGGCGTGGATCACACTATATGCTTTCGTAGTGTCTAATATTTACTCACACGGATTATGAAGCGCGTGCCTTGAAGAGTTTGCCGTCAGAAACCATCAGAAATCTAAACGTTTCTCACTGCCTTAAACAACAAACATCAACATTTGAAGAGCAGTAAGTTCCGTTACAATGGCGTGATGTAAAGATGGGCATGGCAAATACAGTGCGTGACCGATCTCATGAAATGTTGACCGAAATTCTGAAAAGCGTTTTCAACTAGGAAGGATTGCTTAAGCGCGGTTGTGATACTGATTATTTTGTGACATAATCCCATAATATTTCGGACTCAGTAGGACGTTAGCTTTCCAATGCTCTGCTTTTCAATCTCCTATAGAAACCGTACTCGGTAGGAGATGACTACTTAAGCAGCATGCATTTTTCACACTGATTTTCGATGGTCTTGCAAATTCAAATACATTTTATAGAATACACGAATAAAAATATGCTTTCTTTCAGTCGTTTGATAGAGAATCACGTCATCTTTATTTTTTTATACTTGAAAAAGGCGTATAATTGGGGTTTAAAAAGTTTTCTTGTTCAAGAATAATTTGGAGCCTAATCAGCCGTTGCATTGGCGCCTAGTAATTTCAGTCTACAGGATGCATGAGTTCCGCGTAAAGAAAATCACACATTCTTCTATGCCTTTAAAAAGATATCGTATAGAGTCCATAAAATTTTGCAATGGATGCGGGCCATGTTGAACATTTCACGAGGAGCAGTGGTAAACGGAGAGGTGCAATGCTGTATGAATGGACATTGTACGGTCTTAAAAATCTCATAATTAGAAACTTTTTTAAAAACTAATTGTACACCTTTTTAAAGTATAAAAAGTAAAGATGACGTGACGACTGACGACGTGACGATGACGACTGAAAGGAAGCATATTTTTGTTCGTGCATTCTATAAAATATATTTGAATTTGCAAGACCATCGAAAATCGGTGTGAAAAATGCATGCTACTTAAGTAGTCATTTCTTACCGAGTAAGGTTTCTACAAGAGAGCAGTGGAATGCTAGCATCCTACCGAGTCCGGTGACCAAGAACATACCTCGACAGAGTTTGACTGCTGCATTGTGGTGCCACACTGGTGGCAAACTGTCTGCGACTGCCTAGAATGCTCGAATGACGAGTCCAGAGGTTCACCTTTGAGACACCTGGCAGAGAAAGTGGAAAGGAATGGATTTTTGACTTGAAGGGCAGAAAAGGGAACAGGCTCAGACTTCTGCCAAT
>CACRXP010000074.1:349076-376228 GCA_902702965.1 Spirometra erinaceieuropaei
TGTCCAACCTTTGAGGAAGTAAAATATTGACATGACCAATAAAGTAGGAACAGAAGCTTCTGCTGCAATATCACCTCCTAATCAGGAAGTCACTGTCTAGCAAGGCGAACGCATTGGATGCTTCTCCTCCAAGGGGACCAAAAGATGCAGTTGTGGGTAGAAAAAAAACAATATTCGCTGCCAAAGGAAGGAATTGAAAAAGTGACTATGGAAGACGTGTACTAGGGAACCTAATTATGGCACATATGGGCGTCGCACACCAATCTGACCCAACATCAGAACGGAATATGGGCGTTCCTGTCGAGAAGCAATACTGTGTAGTGAACATTTCTCGTTTATTTGACCTGGTCGGCCGAGTATTCCTCAACATCAACAGGGTAGACCTAAAGGTCGAATCTCGATCCAGCTAGTAATTAGACTCAACCATCTACGAGTTGAGCAGGGATCCCACGCCCCTGCCGGTCGCAAGGTGGATGTCGGTTGGCGATCTGGCCTGAATGGACGACGTGATACAGACGTTCCAAATCTACTCGGGTATGCCAAATCGACGACGGTAACTAAACCAGAAATAAGCACTCCAGCCCCGTATCTCTTCATAGGTAATACTTCACAATTACAATTAGATTGTGTCAGTTGACAAATTTCTATGACTAAGGCACACCACCACCAACCTTAATATCGACCGATTAGAAGAATGCAATTACTTGTGGGATGGGACGACAAAAAATTCCGAAAGATCGGCGTCTTTATGATACCTTCAGGATGCACCGAAGCTCATGAAACATGGACAGAACAGCATGCAACATAATATCAAGTTGATCAACATCCATAGTTAAGACAATTTTTAGCCACCAGTGTAAATCACGCTTATAGAAAATAACTAATTTAGGGATGCAAGCTTGCCCCCCTTAGATTTTCCTGATTTCTTAAATTTACTAGAAATAGTGCACGCAAAATTCTACTTATAAGTTGTTTTTGCAGGATGATAGGTCTCTCCCCTCTGTTAGGTCCTTTGGATGGGAATATTTCCGTTTTAAAGGTTGGCCCATTAATGATAGGAAAGAAACAGATTTGTTGTTTTCATTAGATTCGAAGATTCCCAAGTTACAGGCCATGTCCGCTCTCCAAAATGAAGTCAGATGGTCGTTCCTGCCTCTAGTTACAACAGGAGTGGATCACACTATATGCTTTCGTAGTGGCTAATATTTACTCACACGGATTATGAAGCGCGTGCCTTGAAGAGTGTGCCGTTAGAAACCATCAGAAATCTAAACGTTTCTCACTGACTTAAACAAGAAACATCAACATTTGAAGGGCAGTAAGTTCCGTTACAATGGCATGAAGAGAGGATGGGCATGGCAAATACAGTGCGTGACCGATCTCATGAAATATTGGCCAAAATTCTGAAATGCGTTTTCAACTAGGAAGGATTGCTTAAGCGCGTTTGTAATACTGATTATCTTGCGGCATAATCCTATAATATTTCGGACTCGGTAGGATGTTAGCATTCCAATGCTCTGCTTTTCAGTCTCCTGTGGAAACCGTATTCGGTAGGAAATGACTACTTAAGTAGCATGCATTTTCACACTGATTTTTGGTGGTCTTGTAAATTCGAACATATTTTAGAGAAACTGTGAACAAAAATAAGCTTTCTTTCAGTCGTTTGATAGAGAATCACGTCATCTTTATTTTTTATACTTGAAGAAGGCGTATAATTAGGTTTTAAAAAGTTTTCGAATTCCCGAATAATTTGGAGCCCAATCAGTCGTTGCAGCAGCGCCTAGTGGTTTCAGTCCACAAGATGCATGAGTTCCGCGTAAGGAAAATCACACATTCTTCTATGCCTTTAAAAAGATACCAAACAGAGTCCATAAAATTTTGCAATGGATGCGGACCATGTACATTTCACGAGGAGCAGTGGTAAACGGAAAGGTACACTGCTGTATGAGTGGAAATTGCACGGTCTTAAAAACTTCATAATGAGAAACTTTTTTAGAAACTAATTGAAAGCCTTTTTCGAGTATAAAAAGTAATGACGTGATGCTCTATCAAACGCCTGAAAGGAAGCATATTTTTGTTCGTGCATTCTATAAAATGTATTTGAATTTGCGAGACCATCGAGAATCAGTGTGAAAAATGCATGCTGCTTAAGTAGGCATTTCTTACCGAGTACGGTTTCTACAAGAGAGCATTGGAATGCTAGCATCCTACCGAGTCCGAAATATTATAGGATTATGTCGCAAGATAATCAGTATTACAACCGCGCTTAAGCAATCCTTCCTAGTTTAAAACGCATTTCAGAATTTTGTTCAACATTTCATGAAACCGGTCACGCACTGTACTTAAGAAGTAAGTAGGAATGAAAAATGGGGGAGTCGGTGCGACCGCAACAGGCGGCGTCTCCGGTGACCAGCGACAATGCCAAGAACTCACCTCGACAGAGTTTGACTGCTGCATTGTGGATCCACACTGGTGGCAAACTGCCTGCGGCTGCCTAGAATGCTGGAATGACGAGTCCAGAGGTTCACCTTTGAGACACCTAGAGAAGATGGCAGAGAAGGTGGAAAGGAATGGATTTTTGATTTGAAGGGCAGAAAAAGGGGCACGCAACTTAATTGACAAAAAATCCTAGGTATGCAAACTTCAACGCTGGACAGAGGAAACATGGATAAGAAAGAACAAACAGAATGAAGAAAAGTCCGAGGTCCAAGGAGAGATCTACTGAGGCCGACATTTCTTACGGATTTAGTACACAGGGAGGCATTGGGCGAAAAGTTTTAGAATCGAACATTGTGCCACGCAGGTCACTACAGTACCCTCTCCGGAACAGTAACAGTCCTCATAGCTTGCTGTAGAAAAGCTACTGGTCATTCCTCGGTTAGTAGTATTGAAGTGTGTATTCGGCGCATGCCGGGTTAAGTGCTTCAGTCTTACAGTTGGAACGTTATGACGGGTGATGCCAAAGACGATCGCCGAAAATAAGGGGAGTATACGCTATACTTGGGTCAAATTTTATTAGTACTACGGTACATGTGCTGTCTCATGAAATGTGGGGTAAAGTTCTGAAATGTATTTTCAATTAAAAAAGATTACTTAAATAGGTTTATCGTG
Source organism: Spirometra erinaceieuropaei (assembly GCA_902702965.1). Lineage (NCBI taxonomy): Eukaryota > Metazoa > Platyhelminthes > Cestoda > Diphyllobothriidea > Diphyllobothriidae > Spirometra > Spirometra erinaceieuropaei. The sequence goes on from CACRXP010000074.1 coordinate 352,188, forward strand.
TGGATCATCGTGTCGTATAATTTCAAAATATTCCAATTACGTCAGGAAGCCGGCTTTCGAACGAGTTCCTTATGGACTGCCTACGCATACTAAACTCCGTAAAAGTGATTATTTGAGTAGTATGCCTTTTTTCCTACTGATTTTCCATACCCTTATAAACTCAAATGTATTTTATAGAAAGCACACATAAAAAATGTTCTTTCTTTTACTCATTTGGTAGTAAATTACGCCTTCTTCGAATTTTACACCAAAAGAGTATCCTTCGGTTTCAGACAAGTTCCTAATTATGAGATTTTTCCGGACCGCGAAATTTTCAGTCGTACAGCACCGCATCGACATATTTACAAATGCTGCTTATGAAGTGGACAACGTGGTCCACATCCATTAAAAAATCTTATGAGCCTCATATGTCCTCTTCTTTATGATTTTCCTTGCACGAAAAGTATACAGATTGCGGTTTGGAAGCCCTGAATGCAAGTGTGACGGTAGGTTGTGTTCAAAATTATTCAGAAATTAGGAGAGTTTTTAGAAAGAGAAAGATACTCTTCCTTCAATCGTAGTCTTAAGAAGACGTCATTTGTTGTCAAGTGAATAAAAAGGTATATTTTGTACGCGCCTTCTATAAAATGCATTTGGACTTATTAAAGTACCAAAGACCGATGGGAACAGTTCATGCTACTTGAGTAGTCACTTTGTACCGAATATAGTTTATGCAAACGGTTGATAGGATGCTTATTCGAAAGCCGTCATCTTGACGTGACTGGAATATATTGACACGATAATTAAAATGACAACCTTACCTAGGCAATCTTTTCCAACTGAAAACACATTTTATCATTTCAGTTAATGTTTCATGAGAGAGCATATATATTGTACGTCACGGATTATGCTTAGATCAATTACGGAGACAAGGGTAATTTTAGAAATAAGATAAGAGGGCAAAGTTTCCGAAAACTCGAACACCGGCCGGAGAATCTATTTGCGCAGGAGAGACAGGACAGGGAAGGAGCATATTTTTTCAGGAATTCGTGATTTTATTGACTCAATAGCGAAACAGACTGGTCTGCATAATCAGAAGAAGGCTGAACGAGGCCAAAATGAGTTCATAGACAAATGAGTCTACTTCGAACTAGAGAGTTCTGTGGGTTTTTCATCAGTGGATAGAAAAGCGGATTTTGCAGGCATTATCGTGTTACTGTCTGGTACGGTTCTACTTCAAACCTCTTCTAGGACATTCTTGTCACCTCTGAAACAATTTACCTCGGACACCAAATGAGAGAATCCTCACCCTCAGGAAGAGGGACTTGGAATTCATAGGATGGACAGTCGCCCATTAGACCTCCGCTGGCGGGAACTAGGAAAGAAACGGATGTCTTAGTAACGGCAATGCAAATGTGTGCATTCAATTCATTGGCTATAAACGTGGTTTAAAAATAAAAGGTTACATCTGTATAGGGAATCCGATGCGTGTATCATTCTACTTAACGTCGTAAACAGCGACTCACAACAATGCATTTGGTAAAAGTGCGCCCGAAATTTGCCAGGAAATAACTGGATTCAAGAATGGTCACATTGGCATGGACTTCAAGTGAATATTTATTTCAACGACCATAAAATACAGAACCGATTTAATTAAAAGGGACGAGAATTGTAAAACTGCATAAAACAGAACCAACAAGGTAACACATGCGGTGAAAAAATAGGCGAGAAAGATTTACTTTTGCAAAATGGGAGGCCGAGTTCGGTAAAAATTTCCTCATAACACTGACAGACAACCTCATACGTACTCTGGGCGCTCGAAGAGTCCAGATCGAATGAATACATATCTATAAATGGGAAGATATCAACCAAATAAAACGCCGCAAACCCTTCATTAAAAATTCCTTACTCCTTAAAAGACCCAGTCTAGGTCGCATTTCGTCTCTGAATTTGGAGGAAATCTACAGCATGAAGGTCAGTATTGGAAATCGAGAAACCTGAAATATGAGCAATGGAAGAGCAGAACGCGGCAGCTCCAGTTTGCGGACAAAGCAACATACCTCCTCTTCATGTGTCTGAGCATTTCATGTGTGTAAAAAGCAAGAACCCAACTATTTACGGGCTGAAGGCAAAAAGAACTGCCGTTCCTGTCCTTTAGGGTAAACATTTCGTTGCCGAAACGTTGCCATCGACCTGGAGAAATAATAAAAGTGGCTCAAATGCGAGACTCACCTGAACGCGACCAAAGATCTGCCAGGCCCAGAGTGGGAAATAGGCACTTTTGTCCGCCAATACGGGTCATTTTATGCGATATGAATGAGCTCAATTTTTCAACTGCTCTCAAAGCCACGGGTGACATGACAAAAATGCCTGGCGAAGAGGTCGCCAAAATACCATTATGCGTGAACAACTGAGCGGGAATGAAGACTGAAAAAAGGAACTTACTCGGTGAGATAGAAGACCCTTTTCGTGTTCCGCAACAATTGGGGTAGCCTGGCGTAATAACTTAGATACTTTGGTAAATCTGGACATCATATGGGTCTCACAACGGTGGAGCGGTGTTTCGTATTAAAAAGAAGTTCAGGTTCGAACAAATCAGGCGTTTGTTTCACAAAAAGAATGCATCTTTGTCTAAAAGTCGAATAAGATTGGGTCACAACGGCGGACTTCAAAGAGGAGATAAGCGACCGAGAATCCTCGGTGGGTCAGCTGTTCAAACAGGCTATTGGTGAAATGTCTGCTAGGAGGTGAGGCGAGGGTAAGTCATCACTTGAGATAAGTATGCAGTCGTAATACAGAACAAAGATGTGAATCAGCATGTACGACTCAGCAGCACGTTGGGATCACGGATGAAAAACGAGGCCAACCAATGATCAGGGGCTTGGGTTGTAGGCGGATTGGTAACATGCATAAAGACGTGCAAAGGGTTACCACTAGTTCCCTGACGTACTACAGTCGACTCAACCAAGGCTAGCAGTTTGCTATTCCAAATAATATAGACGAAGAAGACTGGAAGGCTGCATACTTCGACATTCAGCCACAATGAGGAAAATTCCCAAACTTTCGACAGCAGGCTGCTCTCCAAAATTCTTTGTCAAAGGTGCATATGTGACCTTCACACCCTAGGTAGTTTCGCAACCTGCCAACTTAAAATGCAAAGCCCCACGTCCGGTTAGAATGCACGGACTTGTGGATGTGAAGGCCGTGGGATACTTGCAGGTTCATGTTCATGCCCACTTACTCTAAGAAGCCGGGAGACCGAGGTAGAGGGTTCTGTGGGAATACTATGCCCAAAGTTAGACACTGGAGGCCATGATAGCATTCTACTTGCCCAGGGCTAGCCCGGTCGCGGGTTATTGTCGCGATTGACTGGATTTTTCACCAATGCTAGCGGACACTGTCCACACGGGGACAGTAAGTTGACGCGCCTTCTCGGGAGAGTTGAGGGCGTTGTAGCCCGAGGCGAGGCCAGACAGGAGCCTAAATTCCGGACAAAGTGCGTGCATGCACCCTGCATGCGTGCGTATGCGCAAAGGGACCCCATGCACTCGGGTGACCATCAAGGAGGGGGTGTAGCAGAAAAACCCCCTTCCTCGTAAGGATCGAGCAATGTCAGCCAGTCAGGTTACTAGCCCTGCGCTAACTTGCAATTCAAACGGGCCAACAAATATCTAACTCTGGGCGACTTAATGCTATCACGGAGGGTCAAGTGGGAGACAGGAAACTAAGAGGGGTAGGCAAATTTCACGGGGAAAATTTTTCGAGGTACTCATTTTAAGAAACCGGACGAAAGTGTAAAGAACTCGGACTCCGTAACCCCAGTTCTATAACGAGCGCACATGACCCTCAACCCCAAACCTCCCACAACACCAGTACCACAGAAGACCGCGAGCTGTAACGTGGGTTGATGTCCGAGGTCAGACTAGCTCCTAAGAGGGAATTACAAGGCAGGCGGGACTAATGGCAACAGCGAGCACCAGGCAACGACATTCAAATGAGCGACGACGGGAAAAGAAGTGAGTAGATCGAAACGCGTTTATTCTCGTCTTGTTCACAACTTTAAGTCAAGCGCGCTTTTTCCTCCAGCCCGTTCAAAGCATCCGACTCGTCAGTGTCGGTTTCGGTCGGGCCAGCAAGGACATTCACTGACTGTCTCCCTACAAGGAAAGAATGGAACTATGTACAAACATTAGGTAAAATCTTATTGCGTTACACTGCCTCCCCTTCAAGAGGACACCGTCCGCAGTGTTTCTAGCCTACTATCCCTGAGTTCGATGCAGATATTTCAACCGTCTGCGCTACCGGGGGAAGGGAACCGGAGGGGACAAGTGGGAGAGGGGAATCGGGAGGTGGTCCGCAATCGGGCGCTGGCTTGATCTGATTGTAGTGGACGGTGAGAACATCGGCGAAAGGTCTTTGTGGGTCGCGAAGAACAAACGTGTCGGGGAAGGGTTGGTAAACAATAGTATACGGGCCTTACCACGGCCGGTGAAACTTTGCGGCAGCCCCGAGGGGCGGTCGCGGTCTGAACAGTAACACGGAATCGCCAACATGATACTCTGGCCCAGCTCGGTGTCGGTCGTAACAAGTTTTCTGATGCTGTTGGGCCATTTGAATGTTGCCAGCAGCCAGCCTGTATACCGTGACAAGTCTTTCTTTGAGAGCTCGTGTGTATTCCCCCATACTAAGGGACTCGGCGGGTATAAGTGGCGAGTGAATATCTGCCGGTAATCGAAGCTCATGGCCGAGCTGGTGCAACGCGGGAGAAAATCCGGTTGAGTCGTGGACGGCGGTCCGATACGCTAACAGGCACTGCGGTAAGTGTTCGTCCCAGGCATAAGATGACTCGCGATCAACGAATGCAGATAAAATTCACTTGATCGTCCTGTTCGAACGTTCGACCAGTCCATTTCCTTCGGGATGATAAGGAGTAGTCCGTGTTTTCTTGATCTGCAGTAACGAGCATAATTCGGCCAGGAGATGGTTCTCATACACCGTGCCTCGATCGGAATGGATTATCGTGGGCGCCCCGTAACGGCTAATCAAATCGTTGAGGATGGCTGCTGCGACTGACTTTGCGTCCTGAGTTTGTAATGGTACGGCCTCGCACCACTTGGTGAAGTAGTCAACCATCACCAGTATGAAACGGTTACCACGACGAGTGGTCGGTAGCGGTCCAATTATATCTACACCAATCCGGTGATTAGGTCCGTCCACAGCAACAGGATGCAGCAGGGCTCGTGGTGCGGGAACCGGCGACTTTATCTGAGCGCAAACTTGGCACGCGGTGCAGTAGGACATCACGTCCTGATGGATAGTCGGCCACCAAAAGCGCCTGCGAACAGCTGCTTCTGTTTTGCGTTGGCCCGCGTGTCCGAGTTGATTATGAATGTTGCCTATGGTATCTCGTACCTTCGCCTTGGGCATAACGAGTCACAGTGGCTCATTAGCGCCACTATGTAGGAACAAGACTCCGTCACTTATGCGCAATCTGACCCAATAAGCCCACAGTGCTCGCGCTGCGGCGGACTTTTCTCTCATTTCTCTGCCGGTCGGCTTTCGAGACCCATGAAGCTGCTGGTCATATATGTCGCCGAAATCCGGATCCTCAGCTTGCAGAATGGCCCACTGTTGCGCGTCGTCGACCGTCACAATGGCATTGACAGCCTCATCGGATGAAGTCGGGCGTCGTGAAAGAGCGTCGGCGTTCTGGTGTCTCGCGCCTGGACGGTATACGCAAATAAAGTCATATTCTTGCAGTTGTTCTTGCCAGCGCGCTACTTGCCCTTCTGGATCGCAAAAGTTTTGCAGCCACTGTAGAGCATTATGGTCTGTGCGGACCACAAAGTGGCGACCCAAAAGGTAAAGGCGAAAATACTTGAGGAAATATACCAACGCTAACATTTCTCGACGAGCGGTGCTATACCGTCGCTCCCGTTTGCTCAATTGCCTGCTTGCGAACGCTATCGCTTCCTCATCACCGTCGGCAGTCAGCTGAGACAGGACAGCTCCGATGGCTCTATCGCTGGCATCAGTGTCGAGAATAAACTCACCGGCAGATGGAGAAACATCCGGGAGGCTGAGGATAGATGTCAAAACACGTTTAAGATGATCGAAAGCTGCCTCACACTCTTTAGTCCAAAGGAAAGGTCTAGACTTTTCGGTCAGCCGGTGAAGGGGTGCGGCGATGCCAGCAAACCCACGAACAAATTTCCGATAATAGGACGCAAGACCGAGAAAACTACGGACTTCCTGGCTCGTCTTGGGTGTCGGCCATTCACATATGTGGGATATCTTGCCCGGATCTGGGTGTATACCCGAGGGCGACAGGATGTACCCAAGAAACAGGGTCTGGTTCTGCAGAAGTTTACATTTATCTGTCCGTAGCACCAGACCCGCATCTCAGTCGCAATAAAACCTCCCGGAGGTGTGCATTATGCTCCTCAACCGTCTTTCCGTGGACTATAATATCGTCAAGGTAAATCAAGCAGGCCGTCGGGGTTATGTCACGCAGCACCGTTGTCATAAGCCGTTGAAATGTGGCCGGAGCATTCGCCAGGCCAAAAGGCATCATATTGAACTCATAGAGGCCAGAGGGTACCATAAAGGCCGTTTTCGCCCGGTCAGCTGGGTGAACTTCAACCTGCCAATAACCAGATGCGAGATCTAGGGTAGAGAACCACGCAGCTCCTGACAGAGCATCAATGGTGTTATCGATGCGGGGCAGCGGAAAAGAGTCACGTTTGGTTACGGAGTTCAACCGCCGGTAATCGACACATAAGCGGAGGGTCCCATCCTTCTTCTTAACGAGAACAATAGGCGACGCCCAAGGGGAAGAAGATGGTCGTACAATACTTCTGTTCAACATATCTTGAATCATTTTTTCCAGGTCCCTTTGATAATAAATAGGGATACGCCGAGGAGCCTGGCGGATAGGTCGGGCGTCCGCTGTGTCAATGCAATGCTGAAGGACTTTTGTGTGCCCCAAAGATCTGTTATTGACGTCGAATTGAACGGCAAACTCATCTAGAAGCCGAACAACAGTTTGATGTGATGACTCGTCAATTACAGACCCAGAGAGGAGAGGGATCCACCACGGTCCGTCATTAATCACTGCGAGGGTGTCTGCCAGGAAAACCTCGGTGCCGTCCAGGCAGATTCTGAGGGGAGGGAGCGCAAAAGAGGCGTGATGGCGATCTAGGAAGTCCATACCCAGAATCACGTCCCACTGGATGCGCGCGCATACGAAGGTGTGTTCTGTCATAAAATCCCCTATGGTCACGGAGCAGCACGCTTGTCCGTCCGGACAGAGAACAGAGCCGTTGGCCGCAGAAAGCTGGGCAAGTCGGGGGGAAGGTTCGTAGTTCACCCACCGAATGTTCGAACAAATCACAGAACAAGAAGCGCCCGTATCCAGCAAAAACGAAACCATACGACCATTAAGGGTGCCCGGCACGGTAAAAGGTGTGCGAGCACCGCGAGAAAGGACTGCCAAGGATGGAAGACTAACAGCACTAAAAGCAGACCTACCGGACGTAAACTGGGGGCGAATCGGTGGATTGTGACCGCAACGCTGGGCCCACCTGCCGAATCGTCGACAGTAAGGACAATTAGCCTGGGGATTCTGGCGTTCACCCACTGAGTGGCGTTGTGTCCGACGGCTGGATGGGCAGTGCTCAGCCACTGCAAAGAGATGGGTTGAGGCTAGCATACGTTGGGCCACTTCCGCAGCTTCGTAACCGCGTGCCACTTCCAGCGCTTTCTGTAGCGAGGTATACTGCTTGCGCACAAATTTGGAGTACAGTTCGGTGTTCCGCACACCTAGAGTAAAGCGTTTGAGAACCTCCATCTCACGCCGGCCGGGGGACTCATTTGGGAAGGCCCTGAGGGCTAATTCGCGTAAGGCCCCGGCTTACGTGTCGACTGACTCTGTCGTTAACTGTCGTCGGCTCCATAAGGCTTCGAGAGCCAGGGAAGGTGCCGGTCCGTGGTCAAACAAATCGCTAAGAGTCTTCAATATTTCGCTGACGGGGACATCCAGCGAGACTCCCGTGGCCATTACCTGTCGCGCTGCCGAATCGTCCAGAAGCGAGACTAAGTACGACCCAGCATGTTTGAAAGGGACGGCGCGAAGAAAATTTTGGGCACGAAAGGCCCAGAGAGAAAAATCGTCGCCCGGATGGAAGGGATTGGGAGGTCTGAGAGGGGGTCGAGCGAAATCCGCCTCTGTATCTGCTTTCGAGGAAACATACGACGTTATGACGGGCGGTTCCGATGCCCCAGGATCAGAAGGCAGCTCAAAAGGGGAAGTGCGGGTGTTATCGTCATCTTTAGCGGCCATGATCCCACCGCTGCCACCAATTTGTAACGTGGGTTGATGCCCGTCATAACGTCGTATGTTTCCTCGAAAGCAGATACAGAGGCGGATTTCGCTCGACCCCCTCTCAGACCTCCCAATCCCTTCCATCCGGGCGACGATTTTTCTCTCTGGGCCTTTCGTGCCCAAAATTTTCTTCGCGCCGTCCCTTTCAAACATGCTGGGTCGTACTTAGTCTCGCTTCTGGACGATTCGGCAGCGCGACAGGTAATGGCCACGGGAGTCTCGCTGGATGTCCCCGTCAGCGAAATATTGAAGACTCTTAGCGATTTGTTTGACCACGGACCGGCACCTTCCCTGGCTCTCGAAGCCTTATGGAGCCGACGACAGTTAACGACAGAGTCAGTCGACACGTAAGCCGGGGCCTTACGCGAGTTAGCCCTCAGGGCCTTCCCAAATGAGTCCCCCGGCCGGCGTGAGATGGAGTTTCTCAAACGCTTTACTCTAGGTGTGCGGAACACCGAACTGTACTCCAAATTTGTGCGCAAGCAGTATACCTCGCTACAGAAAGCGCTGGAAGTGGCACTCGGTTACGAAGCTGCGGAAGTGGCCCAACGTCAGCTAGCCTCAACCTATCTCTTTGCAGTGGCTGAGCACTGCCCATCCAGCCGTCGGACACAACGCCAGTCAATGGGTGAACGCCAGAATCCCCAGGCTAATTGTCCCTACTGTCGACGATTCGGCAGGTGGGCCCAGCATTGCGGTCACAAGCCCACCTTTGATTGGACCGCATTCATTTCAGCCCAGTAAAACATGAGAAAACCCTAATAGTAGGGAAAGCCGATTCTTACTTAGAGCCTCGGCACTCAATCGTATCTGAAATTTGATTGGTTCCTGGGACCCCCGGCCGTTGCGTCGCCAAGGGCGCAAAAGAATGCGTGCATGCTTATCGGCAAATCGATCGGCCGTGTCGTATGCGTTGGCGCGACGGCTGGGACACGCCACTTTATGCTCTCTCACGCCTCTGCACGCGCACTCTTGCTGCTCTGACCGTGTTTACTACCTGACGCGTTTTATAACCCTTTCTGTTCCTTTTCTGGTTCTTTTTCTTGTAAATGTCGATGAAAATTTTGAAGAGGACATTAAGGAGACGTGTTGATGCTGCTGTGAAGAAGCAATTTCAGCAAATTGCGGAGAATATACGAGAAATCTATCCGTCCGACTCAGTATCGACATCCCTGGGTTTTTGTCGTCGTACAGCTCATCCAATTGGACAGATTCTTCCTCTGCTGACGAGGAAACGGGTTTTCCCAATTGCAAAACGCCAGTGAACACGGAACCCGACGAAGGTACAGCTGTAGAGTCCATAGCGACCCTGTCAACAGATTCCCCTGTTGAAGAGCCAAGCGTAAGAGATGCTCTTCAGTCGTGGGCGGTACAGTCACACATACCTCTCGTTCATTTGACTAGTCTTCTGAAGATTATTAGAAGGCTGTCGCCAGATCTTCCCTCGGACGCGCGAACACTGCTGGGTGGGCCAGGCAATTCCGTAACGCTGACGCCAATGGGCAGTGGTGAGTACGTCCATTTTGGACTTGTAAAGCAGTTAACTGAATAGTTACGGGTCTCTTCCATGCATTTTAAGGGGGATGAAGTAGTTGCATATTTAGCTATTGATGGGTTACCTATATATAGGAAAACCAAAAAGGAGTTTTGGCCAATCTTAGGTAGGATAATGAAGCCATTTATCAGTGAAATATTTGTTGTGGGGATTTATTGCGGCTTTGGTAAGCCCTCAGATGTGCAATCGTTCTGCAAATCGTTGACAGGCGAGCTATTATCACTGAATAGGTCAGGTCTGCGTGTCGATGCTCTCGACCGAACACTGCGATTTCGCTTGGGCGCTGTAATTTGTGATGCGCCTGCTCGGGCTTTTATAAAGCAAATTAAAAACGTTAATGCTTATTATGGGTGTGGGAGATGCTGTGTTAGAGGTGAATACATAGATAAGGTAGTGTATGACAGCGTATCTGAACGTGCCAGGGCGGATGAAGATTTCCTAGACACTGCCGATGACTGTCATCGTATAGGAGTTTCGCCATTGCTTGCATGCGACGTTGGCATGATAAGTTCGTTTCCTCTAGATCCTCTTCATTTAGTTTACCTGGGCGTTATGCGAAGGCTGCTTAACTTGTGGCTCAGAAGTCCTTGGGAAAAAGTCTTCCGGTTGTCAAAAGCAGAAGTTAGCACAATTAATGATAGGTTAAAATCGCTAAATCGATTCCTGCCGCGGGAATTCTCACAGCGGGCCAGGTCTTTAAACGATTGGGATACATGGAAGGGTACGGAACTTCGTCAGTTCCTGCTACACACTGGAATAGTAGTCCTTAGAGGTGTTCTTCGTAAAAAGTACTGGAAACATTTTCTACTGCTGTTCACAGCAATACGTTGTCTAGTTCGCCCTAATTCATGCAGACATTGGGTGCCCTATAGTCGTAGGCTACTAAAGATGTTCGTTGACAGATTTCCCGATTTATACGGCAAATCTGAAATGGTGTACAATGTTCATAGCATTGTCCACCTACCGGACGATGTTTTAAGACACGGTCCGCTTGATAGCTTCTCTTAATTCCCCTTCGAGAGCTTTCTAGGTAAAATAAAACGTATGCTGAGGAAACCGTCACAACCACTTCAGCAAATAATGCGCAGGTTAGGAGAGCTGCAGGCCGATCGGTGTCCATCACAATGTCCACTGGAATGGACTTTTAACAGTGAGCACAGTAACGGTCCACTGCCGACAACGGGTGGCTTGTGTACACAATATGGATCGATTCAGAAACAGAGATGTCTTATAGGTACAAATCCAACGGAGGGATCAATAGCAATTGATGGTCGTTTGATTTGCATTCGGAACATAGTACGTTATCCGGCTGGAGATGTAGGATTTGTATATGTCGAATGTGAAAATGTGGAAGATTACTTTGAGTATCCTGTTAACTCATCAAACATTAAAATTTTTAAAGCCAGGTTGGGGACCGTACTTAACGCATGCCCATTGCCGCCATCCTTACGGAAGTGTGCCTGCTTCCCCTTGGAGGATCACTTTGTTCTGATTGAAATCAATGACCGCTGGGACTCTGATGACTGGACATTTTCGGATGTTCGATGACTGAGTTGGACGGATCCATTTCTTCTTATTCACGCAAGTTGCTCCTGTTCTCACTGTACTTCTCACCGTAACTCGGTCACTACCCACGAAACCTACAACCCAACAGTGCCTCAGCTATTGTTTCGTGGGCAGTGAAGGGAGGCAGTGATTAGCTACATATTCTTATCCTACCCACACTCTACTTTTCCTGTTGGGTTGTAGAGTATCATGTCTTCAGAGGAAGAAAGCCCTAAAAAGAAGAGACCCAGGCGGTCAGCAAGGAACCCATACGACGATGACATGTGGGAAAATGAATTAAACCTCTCGACGACATCTGTATGAATGTTAATTACATAATTTTCCGTTGTCTACAGCACTCGCAATCAGAAAAATCCGAATCCAGCTCTACATTGCCATTGGTGGCCTCCCCTAAATCCAAAGGTAATTACCTTTCATTCTATTATGCCTTTCGTAGGGCATAAGATGAGTAGAACCGAAAGCAAAAGCAGACACATGTCCTCCCGCGAAATGTGGCGGAAATTTAGAGGCGTGCTACGGTGGCTGATAAATAATAGTAAAGAGAATACTAAGCGACTAGAGCGGGTTGAGTTGAAGTTGGATGCTCAGGCCGAAGGACGTGCCAGTGCAGCCATTTCCTTATCCACTTCAACGTCTGTGGCTGCACCTTTTAGACGAATGGCTTGCTTGAGTGATTTAGAAAGATTTACAAATAAACTGACAGACACCGAATTTCGGCAGCAGATGGTATGTGTCTTATGACCCACTTATTTCTCGGATAGGTCAGCCACTTAGGTAGTTTTGGAGGCCGGACATTGAGCGCATTCGTCGACCGCGTGTTCAGTGCCCTATTTCAAGATGAAATAACACATTATTTGACTTTTTACGGTCGACAACAAGGGAAGAGCGCGTTCTTCGGCTCCCCAACCTACTCACTCGTCCTAGGTATTAAAACATAATTTTCCCATTTACCAACCCTCTACATAGAGGTGTTCAATAGGTGGAATTCCGATCACCCTTCAGATCGGCATGAGGTAGAGAAATGCTTCCGTTTAATGTTCAGAAGGGCCTACGACCGGCTACAAAAGCGGACTACTAAGCTATCTTCGTCACGCCCACCGGACGGTTAGTTACCATTTCATAAACAGACCTCATGCATCTATTATTTACTATGACACACATTAACTTGAGTGCACTTTTTTAGACACTGCCGAGGATGACGAAGATACTCCTCGTCCGGGACCGTCAGGCTCTTCGTCACAGCCTTAGAGTGATCTGTTATGACCGATTGATGAAAGACATTGATACTTTTTTACGTAATATCTATTTTGTACTAGATTTCTAACACTTTTAACTACATATCTATTTTGTACATATTATTTTTCTACAAAAAATTTTAATAACCAACAAACTTATTTCCCGTCTTCATCCAAAGTATTTACGGGATATTAGATTAGCATTATGGACATGAAAATAGGGGAAACAGCTAAGCAGTGGGACTTTTGAGAAATTAAAGGGGGGTTCCGCACGATTTCAACGCGAGCTTAGAAATTTTCGGCGCAGATTCTGTGCCGAGCCTATGCGCCGATTCTGTGCCGATCATCTGCGCCGATTCTGTGCCGAGCCTCTGTGCCGATTCTGAGGCGATTTGAGTGACAAACTAGGCGCAGATTCGGCGTAGATTATTCTAAACCTCGGCTTAGATTCGGCGCAGATTCTGAGCAGAAATGGAAGTAGAAGCCGACCACCGTACATCTGCTAATATTACAAGAATAGATGAAAGTTGCGGAACACGCAAGAGGCATAATGCCAACACAAATAATGGAGGGGATTAGATTAAGTACAATATTACGCAATGGGGATGCACTGTCATCAGAAATTTGTCCACCTAGGGGAATCGGTTGATATAAACAGGAAGCGACGACGCGAGGACAACGTACAGACATACGAAAAAATGGCACCCAATAGTGATTACATAAGCAGTTACAATTTAGGGGCGGGGGTGGATCGGCTGTGATCGTCAAAGTAAAGGGCTTGTCCGTACGCCAGAGGGAGAAAATGCAAACGCAACCGCTGGCTTGGGGTAGTTATGAATGATTGAAATACTTATGTTCATGGTCGTGGTTGGGCACTCGTTGGGATATTTTGTTTTTAACAGTGCTTAAGCCATGATGAATGCTTTGAAGATAGGAGAATTAGCCTAACAAAAATTTTCCACTTTCCTGTGCAATTTGGTTGCGTGATGTCGTTATCCTCCAAGAATCACGACAATTTTCATAGACTATATATGTCAGCTGAACTCGGCGATCTTAGCTTCAATGAGTTTTTCAATATAGAAACGGGCAAACAAATTCCATCAGGCATTCAACGTCATGCCTCTTGTGGCTCATCCCAGTGAAGGAAATTTTTCTTTGGAGTTCGAGGGATTGTTCATGGATTAGACGAACGCACGCGTAGAAGCCTGTTGAGATCATGGCACCTGAACAGATACTGGGTTTCCCCACGTCATACTACCTCGGGAAGTTAATCCCGACCAAACTTTCCTTTGAACGGTTATCGATATGTAGTTTACTTATTCGAGTTTGGGATGCACACTCTGCAGTCTCTAGTTCAGTCAGTCAGTGTATTTGAGGGAAGTAGGCTTACGCCTTTGAACTCCGTATTTGTACGTAAAAATCGATAAAATAAGCAAAAATATGAAGAAATTACAGCATGAAGTGAATGCAGACCTCGAGTCACATAGGTCACTGGCTTTATGGTTACAAGGTAGCATGGTACGCTTGTTGCTGAAGCATATGTCTGTTAAGCCGACATTTAAATGTCTTCACAGATTGAGACATGACAGTCGCCTCGAGCAGGTTATTCTACGGTCCCACGCACAGTTGCAGAAAAAATGCATTTGTGCATTCAATCTACCTTGGGGCACACGAAGTTTGACGGGATGTCCCCGGAGGCTAGTCGTAGTGACGAGTTGCAAAAAGTCGTCGTGCCGGAGGGCGCAGTCCAAGCCACGCACGATACGGAAAGTTTGTATCAAGTCTCCGCGCAACTGTCTATAACTCAGAAGATGCAGATTAATGTTATTTAGGCGGCCTTCTATGGCAGTGTACCTTGAACTCCTACTAATTTTGTTGCTCGCCTCTGCATCCTTTCGAGCAGAATGTAATCCTGTTGCGTCCACGGCATCCAGGCCTGAATTTCATATTCGAGAAACGGCCCTACAAACGTGCCGAAGAATTTGGAGAAGCAGTCTTCATCGAAAACTGCTAATGACCGCTTGATAGCGTATGGCATTAAAGTTGCGGCCTTAACCGCCTTAAAATATTGTGCAGAGCGTTTTAGGCGGTCTGCAACCCAGACTTTGAGATCTTTCTGCGTTTCTAACTCTCGAAGTGGCATTCCGTCCAGATGGTATTGCCGCATACCAGGGGTCTGATTTCCGAGACGCAGTATGGCGCATTCGTTCAAATTGAAGGACAAGAGCAATCTGCGGAACCAGTCGTCTAGTCGACAAAGATTTTCTTGGAGGTTGGTCTATTCGGCAGCATTCTGGATGACTTTCCAGATTTTTATGTCATCTGCAAACAGGGCACTATCACAGTCCAACCCATCTACGCAATCATTGATGAAAAAGAGAGAGAGGGTTGGTCCGAGCACCGAGCCTTGTGGGACTCCACTCTTTATGAATGTGCGCCTTGATTGCTGTCGTTCTACGCAGACAATTTGGGAACGGCCGATGAGGACATTCTTGATGCATTTGAGAAGTCTGCCGCTAATACCCAGGACTCTCAACCTGTACAGTAGACACTGGTGCGGAACACTGTCAAACGCCTTCCGGGAATAAATATAGGTCACATGCGTAGTGTGTTGTGCATCGAGTGCTCTTATCCAATTTTGAATTGTGCATAGCAAGTTCGTTACACATGATCTCCCCCTACGGAAACCGTATTGTGCATTGGACAAGAGGTTGCTGGTTTCCAAATAAGCCATCAGCTCCCTTTTGATGGGTTTCTTCATTACTTTGTAGCAGAATGATGTCAGACTTACGGGCCTGTAGTTTGTCGCAAAAGCACGACCACAGCTTTTACAAAGGGGTGTACTGTGGGCCTCTTCCGGTCTGTGAGGAAGATTCCAGCATCGTACGAATCCTGGCACAGAAAGGACAATGGTCTGGCCAGCTGTCTGGCAAGCTCAAAGAGCAGCTTTGCAGGAATCTCATCGAGACCGGGAGATTTACATTCCTTCAAGCTTTTTGGTTCCTCCAAAATCGCTTGCATTTAGGATTTGATACAAGTTATCTAATGTAACGTCATTTTAATTATCCTTTATTTAGTTGGACTCGTGTCTGGCACTCTGGTCTCTAGCTCACTAACAATTATTTTAATTGGCTTTTAGAGGTTGCAGTGACGCGCGTGGTTTTAAATATAACAAAAAGTACAAGCTATATGCCCATTACTTAAAAGTTTCAAAAACATTTGGCCGGAAGCTCAGGCTCATGTGTGCGAAAAGTTAGGCAGTCTAGAGTGTACATCTCAAGTTGGAGTCCGAAATTTTCGCAATGGCAGAGGAACTTTCTTCGAAAATTTGCGAAACACTATATCCAAGTACCGTCTAGCAGGGCACGAATCTTCGCCAGGAAAACACAGAGCCCAGATATACGTCTGGACCAGAATCTAACGAGTATATTGCTAAAGAAAAAACGTGGTGACTGCAGAAGAGCGTAGCAGGCAGCAAAAACTAGGAAGGGTCAAGAAAGATAAAAAAATTCTGGGAAAATTCTAAAACACCCGAGTGTCAAGTCAGTTTAAGTCAGTTTATTAAATGAATGAGGCTTTCGTCCCTCAGCTCCGTATTAATATCGATAAACAGAAATAGAATCATCAATTACATCAGCAAATGCGGAAATTCAAATGTTAGCGGTAAGTGTGAGCAAGGCGCAAACTGCCGCCGCTAAAACAATCCTGATTATATGTACAGTAGTTTCTCAGCAAATGAGCATCTAGTCTACACTTAAACGATTCGACAGTTTCGGAAAGTGCCACCGCATCAGGGAGTCCGTTCCATGCCCCAATTACCCTGTGAGAGAAGGCGTTCCGTCGGACGTCCGAATGAGCCAGCTTCCTCTGCAGTTTGAAGGGATGACCACGCAGACGGCCACTCCCGGCCAATTCGAAGAATTCATCAAAGTCTAGGGCACACTCACGGCTTCTGACAATCCTGTAGGTTTAAATGAGGTCGCCGCGCAGGTGCCTATAATTTAGAGGAAACAGATTTAGTTCGGTCAGCCTGGTTTTGTAAGGCAAGTGATGAAGATTCTTGATCATCTTCGTAGCCATCGCCTGTACTCTTTCCAGTCGTTGATAATCTTTCTTCAACCACGGTCGCCAGGCTTGGACTGCCTACTTTAAGTGAGACTGGACGAATGGTCCATAGCAGCTATTTATCGATCTGCACAAATCCTCGCCTCAGCGTAAATAACATCCTTATCGCAATTTTGGCCGCCTTTTGACACTGTGATGATGGTTTCATCGAGGATGTCATTAGGACACCGAGGTCTTTCTGCTCCACAACATTTCAAAGGGGCTGACCACCCAGGACGTATTGAAAGGAATCGTCTTCCTTGCTGATCCTCCTGGTGCGGAGTCTTAGGACGAAACATTTGTCCACATTGAAATTAAGGAGCCAACGAGCTGACCAACTGTTCAGGCGGTTGAGACTGCCTTGAAGCACGTACCTGTCTGCGTCAGATCTGATGGTTCTCCACAGCTTAACATCATCAGCAAACATGATGACGCTGCGTTCCAGGTCGTCGACGCAGTCGTTAATGTAAACCAGGAATAGCAACGGCCCTTAGACGAAGCCCTGGGGTACACCACTCAGAACGGGGATAGGAGTTGACCTTGAGGCCTCGACGCACACGGTTTGTGATCTCACGGTAAGAAAATCTGTTATCCATGTCAGCAGCCTTCCTCTTATCCCAATTTCAAAAAGTTTGTAGTTAAGGCGTTTGCGTGGGACGCTGTCGAATGCCTTCTTAAAGTCTGTGTAGATGACATCGACCCTACCATCCTCGTCCAGTGCGCGAGTTCACTGCTCCGTCGAGAGCAATAAACTGCAAAGGACCGAGCGGTTCTGTCTGAAGCCATGTTGCAGGTCTGAGAGTTAATGACCCTGCTCCAGGAATTTCATTGTTGCTTTCTTAACTATGGCCTCCATTACTTTGCAGCAGATACAGGTTAGACTAACAGGCCGGTAATTGTTAGCATTAGTGCAAGCCTCGCCCTTATATATCGGAAAGATATTTGCTGTCTTCTATTCCGATGGCAGCTTCCCTAATTCGAATGACCAGTGGAAGATGTGTGCCAGTGGTTTGGAGAGTTCATTCGCCAATTCTTTCAAGAATTTGGCCGGGTTATTGTCCGGACCAGAGGACTTTGCTTCTTAGAGATTTTGCAGCTCCCTTTCCACGACAACTGTCGGGAAGATTATGGAGTCAAGTACGGGACCAGCGGTCTCAACAGCATTTCTGGCGCTGCGAAACTCTGTTTCTCTAGTAAAAACCGAGGCAAAATACTGTCCTATGTTTTCGGCTTTCCCGCTGTTCTCAATGATTTCAAACCATATGTTTAGGGTGAACATGGCCTATTCATAAACGTGGACGGAATGACTGATAGAGATCGACTGCATAGTTGTTGTCAAATAATATTAGGGGAACGGGATTATGAACGAGACACCAATACGTAAAAGGCTAAGAGTGAAATATTTGTGTTACTGCCTGCGGAAGGCTGAAGATATCCGGGAATTCCTTTACACTGACATTGTCCACACGGGCAATCAGCGAACAAACCACTCCTACAATAGATGAAGCATCCTGTCTCTGGCCAGCCTTGGCTTCCAGACGAAATCAGGACCTTTCTTGATCAATGCATTGGCAAACAGGTTTGGTGTCTCTTTGTGTACTCACCTCAGCGAACTATTAACATGTTACGTTAATGACGACGACCTAGATTCTGGATGCAATAGCGGGCAACATCGCTTCTCGGGTTGCACGCAGAAGTAAAGTGTGGCCAGGATGGAAGCAAAGACATGAGTCTACATTTTGAACACCATTACTATCTCGTGGGTTTCTATGAGTGCAAACACAGCTTCCTTTACGCCATTGTAAAATGACTAACTCTTTTCAGTTAACCTGCATCTAGCAGTTTTTTGAGAAGTCGGACAAAATTTATTTCCTGACATCGTCCATTATCATGTTGACAATGTGAAAAAGAGCTCTAATAACCACGCTAGCAATCGGTATTGAGAGTGGAAACAAAAATATTTATGCAGAGGACAAGAAAAATCTTTCCAGCATAATTTTCGATACGAGTTCATTATTCAACAAACCTCACACACCGTTAAAATTTCATTGCAACAATTCTGTAAGCTGAAGCAGAACCGATATGAATAAAACCCCCACAGCGGAGGTAGCCCCGAGGCTGAATTACAAGCCCTCGTTTAGTTTGCTTATTATCCAAGGAGAATTGTTTAATTATCAGAAGATCCCGAAGGTTGACCGAGGAATAAATGCAAATCAAGTTTATTTCGATGGATGCATGTCTGTCTGTCTAATGGAGCATTTTAAATGACCTGCAGACATAGAGCAATTCTCCAAAAGGCTGCCAACAAGTCACTTGCGTTCATGTGAAATAGCAGCTCTCCTAGCATAGATCCCTGAGGTGCCCAACCATAGATAGGTTATTTAGTTGCCGGGACGTTTTTAGCATACACGCCAAATGAACTCACGAAACTAAAACGATTGATCCGACTGACTGTATTGTTTGCGAAAGTAAAAGCCGTAAATTTACCTACAACCAAGCGGTGACAGACGGCATCAACAGCCTCGTTAAAGCCAGAACATACAGCTTTGACGTGCTCATACTTACCGAACGTCCTGCTAAGGATAGAATAGGTGTATTATAGCGCCCCTTGGGCACTGTCGTCCCCTTTGAACTCAGGAAGGATCACCACTGCCGTCGGGGACGTCCTCAAACAGGGCCTTCCCTCAAGAAAGTAGGGCTGACTTGGCGCTACAGTTCGGGGCCTTTCTATAAAATGGCACATACGTCCATCGAGTGTCGTCATAGTGGCCCCGTGCACTAGGCTGGCGAGCCAGAAGGAACCATATTTTGCTACTACACATCAAGAACCGTTTTTATGAAGCAGGAGAACGATTTATACCGTTACTTTAGACGTCGACCGCTTAAGGCTGAAAGTGGTGGTATGTTAATCCTGGCACCTAAGAGTTCTTTAGTCTGTAGCAGCAGCTCCAGTTCCCCTTTTCTCCGGCTCCGTTTTGTCGGTCGATGGCTGCGACAATCGTTGCCAGGCCGTTGACACACAACCACCACCGCCGGCTAGCACTGGGGCCCTTCCTGTGGGCTGCCGTGATCCCGCCTGCCACCACAAACTATTATCACCTCATGCGCTTCGGACGACCTGGCTTAATACCTGTGAGCCCCTGTAATTATGCTCCCCCTAATCCGTCCAATTTCATGACCAGCACTCAACCAGTCACCCCCACCTACGGACACAGACTTTCACCCCCTCGTAAACGACACACCGCGGCTGACGCTCTCCGTGAACGGACGCTTATCTCTGCTGCAAACAAACAGTCAACTTACGGCAACCTGCCCTGTGTACAGAATAAGCTAGTCCTCACAGCTCCCTGACTTCTGACATTAGACGAAACGAACTTATTGTGCGTGGTTTGAGTTGCTCTCACATCCTTGTCCGCCACAGGTCTCAGTCACCATAGATAAGCATATAACCTATTTGTTCGCCCATTCCGGCAATTCGAAGAGTCACTTAGTCGAATTTTACTGCAAACTTAACGCTGTTGCATTACTATAAGGACCCGTCTACGCATGTCTACATCCTGTAAGGCTATTTGAAGTCCTACACTTACAATATAGGTTCGACTGGGCATTCTAGTTGTCTATAGGACAATCACTTGTACATCTCAAATACGAACACGAATCGCATAATGGGCGAAGAGCGTAAGTGTAAATCAAAGGATCATTTACACAACTGTTGTTCATAAAGACCACTCGCACAGTTTCGATACCCGAATTTATCTTTAAATAAAAGGAGGACCTACGTTGACCACGAACCATAGTTTTTGAGGTTTGAATGAATACTCGGTGGTACTGATTTATAATGCTGGGAAATGGGCGACGCGAACATAAGCCCATGTTTAGGAGTGAAGAGATTGCGGTGATCGATTTTATCGATGGGCGTTTCCGTACTCGTGCTCGATATCTTTGTGTCTGTCGATGCCGGTATGAAAGACTATGATGTTTGGCTCTCGCGAATCCCCATGGGAACAACAGCAAGTTGACTGCGCAAGTTCTTTTAAAAGCAAGTAGGTCGGTTGTTACCGAAAACTGCTTAATGCCGCAAACCGGACAGCACACGCAGTCAACGGCTAGTGTGTTCTCGTTGTGGGCTGAAGAGGACTCAAAATGGATTTCGCCATTGGTCGCTGGGGGTATGTAGGTGAGATAAGCGAATAATTAGTGTATTTGTCCTTTTTTAACTAAGTTTCGAAACAGGCAAAATCTGCAGAGTGTGACAAAAGTTTTGGAAAGTCAGTTGCGATGTGATTGGGGCTTAAGCCAACATAATCCACAACCATTCCAACTCGGTTCCTCACGCGCTCTTTACTACAAAGGGAAAACGGTCAGTATACGGGTGTGTGTATATGTATGTATATAATGATAGACGGGCGCTCATCGATCGCGTTACAGAAATCACTCGTCCCGTTGTGTTTGGGGACTCCCTCCCGAGCCCCACCAGCAGCCGCAGAGCGACGCGTAATATCGGTGGGATATCATTACTGACAAAGGCAAGAGAGACTGGAATGGAAATTTTTGGCTTATTGGCGGTCGTCGGACAGCCATACCCCACCCCTGGGATTCGATCCCGCAGCCTATTGGTTGGAAGTCCAGCAGGACAACGAACCTATGGCTCACTGATTAGGACACTGGACTTTTAACCAAATGACCGCGGGATCGAGCCCCAGGGATTGCACACCTCGGGATTGGGTATGGCTGTCTGACAGTGGCTAGTAGGCCAGAAATCGCCATTCCAGCCTCCCCTGTCTTCGTCGGTAATGCTTTTCTGTATATATGGGGTCATGTAAACCCAGGGATCTGCCTGCCCATAATACCTTTTATGTGTGGATTTAAACGAGATATCAGTTCTCTGAATTGTATTCATTTATTATGGTAAACGTGTACTTTATAATCAAGACCCGGGATCTAGCTTCGGCTCGATGCTGGTGCAAGATTCTCTTCCTCTCTCCAAAGTAAACGGAGCTCACTGCGAGCAGTAACTTACAATTTGTAATGTTGTGCGACCTATGTGCGTTAAAGTCACTTGGAGCACTCACATTAGTTGTCGGTTGTTACTTGTGGTTGGCTTTTATTTGTGATTTTGGTTCTTTAGCTTTTAGGGGGTATGATTTGATTCCCATGAATCACACTACTCATACCACTCATTAATAATCTCAGACAGACTTGTGACTTCAGAAGCTTGTGCTATTTTACCAAGCTTTAATTTCGAACGCCGCGTATCCACTTTACGCATGCAGCGTTGACATACTTACTTAGGAACTTATGCGTTATAGATTTGTGGGCCTCACTCCATCTTACAACGAAACCTAATTGGGGTTTGGCAGAAGTCAGCTCTTTGTTATTTTGTGAACAACCACATACACGGAATTTATGAATTACGGAATGTGCAAGACACGCGCGAAATCTCACATTTTAGAGAGTGGACACGCGGAAATTATGATCGCGTTCTTACATGCCCTATTTAAAAGACTTGTGACTTTTGGAGCAAAAAAGGCCCGTCTTGCTCCTGTATCATGGAGAGGTCCGAAAAGCTTAGGAAGATGACGTCGGAAGTTATGGATGTGGTTAGACCAGATGAAGAAATTCAAGTAAGTAACTAAATCTCCCCCTCCTAATGTCCGCTTGCTATTAAATAAAACAATTGCATAGACGTCCTTGGTGAACAGCGGGATGCATGGGCCGACGAAAGCGCTGTGCAATTAGCATATTTGCAATGAGATGCGCCTCACGCCACTAAACTTCGTCAGGAATTCCTTTGTCGCGGACGAGGTATAAGAGTAGGGCGATGGACGGTATTTGAGGCGTAGCTTATCGAAGATTTTATTAAAAAGGACGAAGATTTTGTTCTGCCGACGTTTAGAAACGTCTTCAAGTAAAATAAGGGTGTCATGCGTGCATAACTCCAAAAACGCAAGACTGATAGAATTTGTAGTTGCTAGGTCGGCAAAAAAGATTGAGGGAGAAAATATTCCGCCTTCAGATGCCGTATACAGTTCATACCCCGAATCAGTGTTGGGATAAACAAGTAAGAAGTTATCCAATTGTGCATTTCCGACGGAACGCCATTCATGAAACGAAAGGATAACCTCAACAATGTCATCCTGATTGGACGCATGATTGTTTTCCCGCTTCAGAACATTAATATCACCAGTTATTTACAAATAATTTGTATTAGTCATTTACCTAGGGCAGAAAGTGCAATGGCTAAAGAACACCACC
Source organism: Spirometra erinaceieuropaei (assembly GCA_902702965.1). NCBI lineage: Eukaryota > Metazoa > Platyhelminthes > Cestoda > Diphyllobothriidea > Diphyllobothriidae > Spirometra > Spirometra erinaceieuropaei. The sequence continues at coordinate 375,265 of CACRXP010000074.1, forward strand.
TTGCGGAACGTTTATATAGTAGGTATGCCATCTCATGAAATACTAACTGAAGCTCCGCAATGTGTTGGTGATTCGAAAAAATTGGCCAGGTAGGGTTGCGATATTAATTATCATGCAGCATAGTCCCAAGACGTCTCAATCGCTCGAGGATGACGACTCCTGAATTGACTTCTCTACAAAGATTACGCTCTGTAAGACAATATTTTCTTAAGTAGTAAGATTTTCTCCACTAATTTACGATATTCACAGTACAATATGAGCCCCATATGGTGTCTTCTAGATGGCCCGAATGAATATGTGATTTTTTTACATGGAAAGCATACAGCTTATAAATTGAAAACCCTAAACGCAAATGCAACAGCCTATCGAACTCAAAATTACCTGAGAATTGGAAAACGTTTCAAAACAAAGTCCAAAGATACCCTAACTTTAAACATAATATTTTGAGGAAACGGAATTTTCTACCAGACGTGCACAAGAAGGAATGTTTTTGTGTACGTTTTCAACAGAAAATATGGCAAGGGTATGGTACGTAACTCCCTTGGGGAGACCGCATTTAACCACAAACCTAGCGCCAACCATGGCCAACCAGTCTTCCTTGTCTTTGTCGGTAATATCATTCAATCTCTAACCTGTAAGCATTTAAGGAAACGTCGGACGTAAGCGCAGCCCTAAGCCAAGCCGTATAACCCTACCCCTAGCCTCTATTCTAAATTCAAACCATGACCCAAGCCTAGAAACCCTATTCCCAAGAATAACCCAACTAACACCAATCTTAACCGTTGTCCAAACCCTAACCTTGGGCCCAAAATGGGAAACTTTAATATCGGTAAAGCTACTGGAGGTCGAAATATGCTTCCTGCATAACCCCATTCGCGACTTACTACCAGGCAAACCGTTATGAGGCATATCAACCACCCGGGGAGGGGGGTTACATTCCCTACCCTTGCCGAACATATTTGAA
>CACRXP010000074.1:376457-403589 GCA_902702965.1 Spirometra erinaceieuropaei
TCATTTGACCGATTTTGGAAGATTAGTCTGCAGCATAGCGCCCATGGACGAACCAGGATTCTACCCTCCTGAGATCGGCGAAACTGGCCAGCCATCACCATCATAGCCGCAATCATCGGCACCGTTTAGACTTGCTCTCTTAGCACAGCACGCTTTGACGCTGGCTGCAGGCATATCAAGACCACTTTGTTAGACTTCTAGCAAGCAGGCCGTCGCCTCGTTTGTGAAACTGGTAAGCTATTTCCTAGGCATTTATTGTCCTGAATTCCGCTTAAGGATAATCGGTGCTACTTATGCGGTCTCAGCTAGTTTTGGGAGGAGCGTTGTGAACTTGCCGCGCGCCTCGATGGTCGTTCATCCAACAACTCTGTACAATCGGATTAGCAAATCGGAACTCAACATCAAGGGCAGAAGAAAGAAAGTGTATTTGAATCCAACAGTGATCCTAAGGCAATCAAAGTAACATACAGGAGTGCCTGAGGTCGAACTGATATTGAACCAATCAGATACTGGCCTTGAGTAACTAGCATGCCGGATGGACCTCTCACTCATTTCATTGGTTTGATAAACCCCCAGTCCTGTCGGGAGCTGGCGCGATATCAGCGCACGCACAGCGTGTAGGCGGATTGTCAGGACGGTGTGTGCGTGAGTTGTCAGGGCAACGTGTGAGCAAGTCGATTAGAACGGCTCCCACCAACAAGGGGTACTTGAAGTTACAGTCTTGATAAAATTTAGATAGGCAGGCGCTAAACTGGCACACCTATCGTCCCTTTTGGCCTTTGTCCAACAGTGTCGCAGTAACCAAAGGGCAGCCGACCACCGTCTTTCGTGGACGAGTAATTAATGCGATATTAACGTAAAATTATAGATGACGACGGAATGAACTCATGGAACCCTAGTCAACCGCTCAGGTAAATGTTGCGGGAAACCGACTTCTAGAGCTGGCCTGCAGCTTCACCTTGTCATAATCGATGAGAGAAAAGCGATGGTTCGGTATCTATATGAGATTAGAATCACCAATCCCACGAACACTTCTTAGTAATTCGCCTACGCATTTTGGTTTGTTTGCGCTAGAGAAATCAGACTAACGTTCTAGTCGGTATTAAGGAGACCGTACTCTCAGACGTTAATGGACTGCCGATAAAGCTATGCAAACGGCCAGCCAACGTGCACACTAGGACTCCAGTCATGTTGACTAAAAATGCAACTGTCAGTTGCTAAGCTAAATTTTACTCCCAATCTTACAGCTTCTGAGTCTATTTGGTCTCTTTAAATTCCGTTTTTGCTTTTTTGAGATTCTAGATTAAAAAGACCGGCTGTGGAAAGGGATAGTCAGTCTAGTCACTCAAGTATGCTTAAAATTCCGCGGTTGTTTGTGCTGCTTCTAAAAGATATTTATAAATTAAGGCCCTCTTTTATTAATAAATGGTACTTTACAAAGGCACCAGCAGGCTTTATGGCCTAGGAGAAGCCAAAAGATCATCAGAAATATGTTACATATGGTGGAAATGCGTCCGTCTATCAACTTGCAGGAAATTTTCGTCCCTCTGCGCCTTGCTGCTTAATCTAGAGCCCTATCGGCCAGCCGTTTAGTAAAGAAGAAAGAGTACCAGCGGAGGCAGTGCGAACTGGGATGGTCAGGGTAACGATAGGGTGTAGGACCCACAAGTAGATGGCAACTATAAAACTATACCCGAAAATTCAGTGTGACTGCAAACCTCACTCATTATTCGCTGTTCTCCCTGTTTATAATCTCTTTCCCTTGCTGACTACATGCAAGTTTACCAGCTGCGCTTTATTCAAAAGTCGTTATTTTTTAAAAATTGCTTTTTGTTTATCTTTTAATTGTCGCTGCCACTTTCTTTGTGAAATGACATCATAGGATAAGGCTTTCAGCAGGAATTTGTCTATTTTCTATGTCTTCTTGCTCTCCGTCCTATGTGTTGCCCCACCCGTAAAATTCCCTCTTCCACCATTCAGCATATGACACGGTCCATAGGCTAGCTCAAGTTAGTTGGGGGTCCTACACCCTACCGTTGCCGATTAGACAATTAAGGCTTTTCAACTTTTCTTTCACCTCCATAAATAACATTAACAGTGCTTTTCAGCCCTCCTGGTAGGTGTGGCTACACAGACATAGATTGTGGAAAGTATCCGAAAAAGGAACTATCTTACGCTATTTAAGACCCCTTTGATTGAAAGCTGCTTATACAATTTCACAAAAACCATCGTTAATATGTTCTTGCCTTGATCCTTTCTGCAAACATCAACGGGGGATTTGAACGCGCGCTGTAAATTGCAACCAGGCTGCTTTTCGCATCGATCTGCCGAACAAATCCAGATTCCCCTTCTTCGACATTAATGTTATGCAACAGGGGAGAGGTCGTCGCGAAATCGGCATACCTGTCAGCTCACAATGCCGACTAGTAATGGCGCATCACCTCCGTTGTTTAACCACAAAAATAAACTTGTCGCTAAACGGCAGGCATCAAGCAGCCGCCCTCGCGCTAGGCCTCCGTGATATCTCATTAAGAGCCAGGGCAGTCGTCGGCGTCTAACCAGTGAGCATCTTACTGAGCGTGGGTGCGTCTCTGTGTGTGTGTGTGATGATCTATAATGCTGGACCATTAGGCAAACGGAGCAGCAGTCAGTAAGGCGGAGAGGATGCTCAAAAAGGCTGTGTTGGGTATCGTGTTGGCGGTGTTGGCGGTGAAACTGCTAAAGTTATGGCCTTCCTCCTGCCTCTGCACAATCCCCGGTCGTCTGGACGGCAGGGTGGTTCTCATTACAGACGGGCCATCCTTCCTGGGACCGGAGACAGCGGCCGAGTTCGCCAGACGCGGCGCCAAAGTCCTCATTGCAGGCGCCAGTCGGGCGGGATTTGAGTCAGTGCGAAACAGCATTCTACAGGACTACGGTGTAGGGGGCCTGAAGGTCAATGAGGACATTGCTAGTGAGGAGCTGAGACAGTTCATCAGGCCGGTGAATGAATCACAGGTTAGTTGGAGATTCTTCTGGTCTGTGCGGTGTGTATCGATTAGGCGAACTGGCAGCACGGTGAGCAAGGTGCGCTAACTCATGAAATACTAACCGAAATTCTAAAATGCTTTTTAATTTCAAAATAACCACTTACGTAGGGTTGTAAAATTAATGATCATGCGGCATAAATCTATAATAATTCAGTTACCTCGGGATGCTGGCTTTTGGACGAACTTCTTTCCAACCGCATGCAAAAACCACACTCTGCAACAAATGACTACGTAAGTAACACGGATTTTCCTCGTCGATTTCCGATATCCTTGTAAATCCAAATATACTTCATGGAAAATACGCATAAAATACCCATTATTTTATTCACTTGGTAGAAAATTACGTCATTTTCCAATTTTATACTCGAAGGAATGGTAGAATTCGGTTTTTAAGAAGTTTCTAGTTATGAGATTTCTTACTATCGCGAAATGCCCGTTCATAAAACACCGTGTCTCTGCATTTACTAATGTGGCTTGAAAAGTTTACAATATGTTTCGAATTCACTGCCAAATTTTATGAACCCCATATAGTCTCCTCTTAATATCGTAAAGAAATGAATGGTTTCCCGTATGAGGAAAATTTACTGCTTGTAGTTCCAAAACCCTGAATGCAAGTGAAACGACAGGTTGTGTTCCAAATTATTCGGGTATTGGAAAAGCTTTTAAAAACCAAATTATCCCCTTTCTTCGTGCATAATATTGGAAGAAGACGTCATTTTCTACCAAATGAGTAAAATAGTGAATATTTGTATGCATGTTTTTTATGAAGTATAATTGAATGTTTAGGTACATCGAAAATCAATGCGAAAAATTCGTGCTACTTAAGTAGTCGTTTTTTACAGAGTGCGGTTTTTGCATGCGGTCGGAAAGAAGTTCTTCCGAAAGCCAGCATCCCGAGGTAACTGAGTTATTATAGAATTATGTTGCCTGATGACTAGTTTTACAACCCTTTGTAAGTATTCTTTTCGAAACGAAAACGCATTTCAGTTAGCACGCCTACTGTCATTCAGATTTTTTTGCACTTCATTTTTGTAAAAAATATCTGCTCACACCACAGTGATCTTTTGGTGACGCAAGAGCCTTTCAAAAACAAGGAGTCGACACTTGACAAGAGTTTATCTGTAACATATGACCACCGTTAACTTCATTAATTTGACCCAACTAAAAAAAACTCGGTGGCTTCGGTGGAATCCGAAATCTCAGTACAGCAAAGGCAAGGCTTGAGTACAGATAACGGGCCAGCCACAAGAGGTACGAGGCTCCACCAGGAGATGGGAGTTTAAGCACATTTGGCATGCAAAACGTTACATTATCAAGTTAAGTAGTTTAAACAGAGGGATACGGTACGCTCAGTTGCCGTATCATATCAGAAATAACAAAACTAATAAAGTACACCTGGCCTTAATGTTCATTTTGGCAAGTGAAACTACTGAGAGTTTTTCTGCCTCCTTCATTGGCTTTCAACTTCCTGCCGTTCGGTAACTGGTGACGTAGATAGGCAAAAATAAGAGAAGCATGTGGGGGTTCTCAGACAAACACCGAGCTGAATAATCGGGAGAGTTCACCACACAATTCTTTCCAAAATACCAGCTTCCAATGGTAGAGGGGCGCTCACCGGTCATTTTTACGGAATTCACTCGTCCTGTTGTGTCCTGGGGCTGGCGGACGACGGCTGATAGACCAGAAATGGCCACTCCAGTCTCTTCTTGTCTTTGTCGGTAATGCTATACCAGCCTACACTTGATGTACCCAACCCCGAAGTGCGGAACACCTGGCGCTCGATCCCGCGACCTATTGGTTATAAATCCAACGGTTCTAACCACTGAGCCACGGGCTTGTTGTCCTGTCGATTGCGATCGGGAATGTACAACGGTAGAGAGGCGCTCATCGGAACTCACTCGTCCCGTTGGCCTTGTAAGAGACAAACCCACTAGTTGGGCACAGCGAGTAGGCTATCCAGGAAACGAAAATAGCAGTATCCCAACAGTTACAAACTAGTAAATAAGAACAAAGTCGTCAGCAGGTGCACGTGCGTGTTCTTTGAATTATTCAAAGTTGTGTCAAAGCGTATTGTAACTGATTAAAACAAAACGGACTTAAATGTCACTACAACCTTCTAGCCAACAGATCGCTGGAGCGAGTTCCAGGTGTTCCACACTTCGGGTTTGGGTATGACTGGCTGATGATGGCTAATGAGCCAGAAGTGGCCATTCCAGTCTCCCTTGTCTTTGTCGGTAACACCATTCTGCCTATATCATCCGCCGCCGTGCGGCTGCTGGTTAGGCTCGGGAGGGAGCCCGTAAGGCACAACTGAAGGAGTGAGTTCCGTAAGATTGATTGGTGAGCGTCCCTTACCATTGTTTATTCCCAATCGAAACCGACAGGACAACGGGCCCGTGGCCCAGTGGTTAGAGGCATGGACTTCTAACTAACAGGTCGCGTGTTCGAGCCTCGGGTGTTCCACACTTCGGGGTTGGGCCTAACTGGCTGACGACGGCTAATAAGCCAAAATGGCCATTTCAGTCTCCCTTGTCTTTGTCGATAATGCTATACCAGCCTACACTTGATGTATCACAAAAAGTATCGGATACTACTCGCACCCAGATACCGATGATGTAATGCAACCAGCAGCTTTATCTTTCAATGCATGGTAATACAGCACTCGAGTAAATTTGAGCCAGTGGAGGAGGCTTGAGTAGGAAAGTTCGGAATAATTGCCGAAAATGAATGCTGGAAAGAGCTAACACCAAATAAATGTCATTGCTTGCAACGAAACGGCTTTGAGTGGTCTGAGCGGTTTGGAGGTAAAAACACAGAATTTTATTTCTCCTCGGAATTTGTCAGAAGTGGGGACGGCGGATTTGACGAAGGCGTTTAAAACACGGCCTTTCAGGTTTATGTTGAGTGTGTTTGCAAACATTTTTAAATGGCTCCTGTCGCCTGCCGCGACATGTCCGTACGATGGTCACATCTGCTCTTTGAGAATGCAATAGTATAGAAGTGAAACTGAAGGTATCATTGGTTGCCAACGGAACACAAGTGCAGTAATAAAACATTACATAGCCGTTCAAACACGTCCTCTGCTGATTTTCCGCATCCAAATGGATATACTTGGAGGAGCTCGAATCATCAGGTTTCTGGAAAAACATTGATTTTTAACACTAACAGTCGAAATTTGCCCTAAAGGATTCAAGGAAATACGATTATCGTTTTTTTTCTAATGCCCCTTTGGGCAGTACCGTTGGGGAGGATTTTAGTACGGCAGCTTCCGCTCTTTTGCGTTTCCTCCCAGGTCGGACTGAAGGAAGACAGTGTTAGTGGACAAGGCTGACACAACTCCCAGCTACACTCTCGATCCCTCCATTAAGATATATCATCCAAAATTATTCATTTCTAAAGGTCTTCATTGTCGGCTGTGGGCGATTAGTGAAAAAAGGAAGAGTTAAATGCCTGTAAGGACTTAAAATATCAACTAAACCAAAGTATTCAAAGGAGATCGTTTGGCCTTAGCAACGAAACGACAGCTAAATGTTTTTTAACTTCTTTTGATCTGAAGATAAATGTCAGTGAGAATCTTAAGGGTCAGGCGAACGGAGCTAATGGTTCAGCAATCTGTCCTGCCTTCTCACCCTCCAGACACCATCACCACCACCACCACCACCCTAATAACAAGGATTAGGGTAGGCATAGTCATCATCAGTCCTGTGCCACCATCAACATGATCTTCTTCCCGTGTTCCATCTTTTCCCTTGCGTCTGCCATAAAGAAATTTAAAACTTCTACTAAATAAGCTGAGTACTTAAAATCACGAAAAATTAACAAGTGTTTCGAAGTGATTTGGAAAGAAAATAGTAGAGAACGATAAGGGAAGACTGATTGAGCCTCCAGGGCGGTGTCGGTATTTTCCGGATGCTTTAAACATGCGTTTGTGTTTGTTGCAATGAAGTTGAAAATAGCCTAAATCTTTCCACTTATGTCGACGCTAGCATGCGAGTCATTAATTCGTCACAATGGGGCGCTGAATAATAAAGATTAGGGATCGGTTGCGCAAGGGGAGACGTCAACCTTATTCTACATCATTGCCTGTGATGAATGCACGACCATCTATATTGATTAAACGGGCCGCAAGTTGACATTACTAACACAGCGGCGCAGAGCTGCAGGAAAGCATGGTGATCAACTAGCACAAATTGCTTCACACGTGACGGAGTCTGATCACCGACTTGGCAGCGTTTTCACCCAAATAATTGTCTGGGGCAGCGTAAAACTGCCTCCGAACTGAAGGACTCCCAGTACTTTTTTGGCAAATAACGGATCGTCGGGCCAAACTCACATCCGCGTACTAGACGCTGTATTGTTTTCTTCAAAGAAAACGGGCCCAATCTTGGAAATAAACTAGATGGCAGTCTTGGCATACTTACCAGATTTTTTATTTTTCCTTCACTTTTAATGACGAGCCAGAGCATGGGCTTGTATCCATAGGAATATACGCGTTTGCGTTAGTGACGACTGTTTCATCTCTTCCTCCTTCTTCTGAAGTATGATTTGGTTATTTATTCGCACCAGAATTGCGACTGCAAAGGCGCATTAGTAGGGAACATAATCTCGAGTAAATCTGTACAAGCCAACATTACTGACTTAAGTTTAGAAGGCGCTTCTGTCATCCGTAGAAATCACATTTGCAAAATAATACTCCCGTCAGTAGTGTGACTCTTTTCCGTTCATTTATGGTGTTTTTGGTAGTTTGAGTGCGTTACTGTGATGACTTGTAAGTGAGTTTCGTTTTTAATATGTTCGTTTGCGTTCAATTACGTTTTATCCAGACTGTACCCCTACATGAGAGAATACTTCTGATTAAGATGGTTTTTGCTTCCTAGAAATAGGGAGGCGTCCGCGAAACTATCCGTGTAACGTATTCGCACGTTGATTAGCTCTGCGCGCAAGGCATTCAATGCGATCCGAATTTATTATAGTCGGAAGTCTGCTTACACGGACATGAGAAATTGTGTGTATTTTCTCGAGTGCAAACCTGCGACACCGAAATCTTCGGAAGAGCTTGGCCGTAAAACTCTCAAAACCGCAATTTCCTTCTCAACAGACAAAAAAATCTGGAGGAGACGTAACCTTCAATGATAGGAGTATAAGCAGGGAGAGTTGTTGAAGGTTCTCCGTGAACTATGATTTCATTTACGAAATCGTTAAAAAGTGACTGAATAACTGCAAGCTGCATAAGTTGAGCTAAATATCCAGCTCCTTTGTATGGTTGAATGATACACAAGTAGGGGGCAATGTCCATTCACGAATGAACATTAAACTCTATTCATGCTAAATTGTTTGGACTCCATTCAGGCAGTCGCTCCTGTCTAAAAGTATGCTTAAAATATCAGTCAGTTTTTATGTTTCTTGCTCATACTGCTTATTATTTCACCCGAAATGAGCAGAAGATAATTCTGATTTTGGTACTTTTATGTCGAAAATCGATCGCTGACTTGGGGCAAATCTGTCGAAATTAAGCTTCAATGACCCAGTCCGAAAGTCTATGAATATTTGTGCCGAAATCCATCAGATGCAGTCGGATATACGCGTAATACTCATAAATGGCCAACAAATAGCTAGTACTTGACATACAGTAGGCGGGCTAACTCATGAAATGTCAACCGCTATTCTGAAATGCGTTTTCGTTTCAAAAAGATAAATTAAGTAGAGTTGGAGAACTTATCAACAAACAGCATAATTCTGCAATAATTCACTTACCCCGGGATGTCGGTTTTTGAACGAACTTCTTTCTGGCAGCATGCAAAACCTATACTCTGTAAAAAGTGGCCAATTAAATACGTGCATTTCTCTCATTGATTTTCGATGCCCTTAAAAATTCAACTATATTTCATGGAAAACGTGCATAACATTATTCATTCTCTTACTCATTCAGTAGGAAATGATGCCTTTTTCCAATTTTATACTCGAAAGAAGGGCGTTATTCGGTTTTCAAAAGTTTCTATTTTTGAGATTTTCTAATACCATGAAATGGCCGTTTATAAAGCGTCATGCCTCTTCATTTACCATTGTGGCTCGAAAAGTTAACAACATTGTTCAAATCCACTGCTGGATTTTATGAATCCCATATGGTGTCCATTTACTACCGTAAAGAAACTTATGGTTTCCCGTACGCGGAAAATATACGGCTTGTAGTTTGGAAATCCTGAATGCAAGTGTAATGACAGTGCGGGTTCCAAATTATTCTGGAATTGGGAAGGTTTTTCTAAACCAAATTATACCAGTCCTTCAAGTATAAGATTGGAATAAGACGTAATTTTCTACCGAATGAGCAAAAGAATGAATATTTTTTGAACGTCTTCCGTGAAATGTAGTTTAATTTCAAAGGGCATCGAAAATCAATGAGAAAAATTCATGTTAAATAAGTAGTCATTCTTTACAGAGTGTAGTTTTGGTATGCAGCCGGAAGGAAGATCATTCGAAAGCTTACTGAGTTAACTGAAATATTATAGAAGTATGTTGCAGGTTGACCAGTCTTACAACCGTACTTAATTAATCTTTTCGAAACGAAAACGCATTTCGAAATTTCGGTTGACATCTAATGAGTTAGCCCATGTACTGTTGTTACAAACCTTCGGCGAAAATTCCAAATTTTCCAAAAAGACGCAACGTATTTTCCTGAAAGACCGTCTCAAGTCAATAACACCGATTTAAAAGAAGGTCGGGCGTTAAAAAAGGGAGGCGACCAGAGTCAGCAGGATGCGTGGCCGCTGCTCTGTATATGCGCTACACAGCAGCAAGAATGGAATACGACATACTAAGAGTCCCGACTTAAGAACTTGGCAACTGAGGAGATTAGAGATTAGAGTCATCAGCACAAAACCTGATAATGTTTTGAGGACCATGTCATATGTAGCACTCATAGACGGCCGTTGGGTATTGCTAGTCACGGCGCTCACGCCCACCCCCGGCCGTATTCTTATCAAGCCCAGGCAAGTGAAGGAGGAGGGAGTGCAATGGATGCGGCGAAAGTCGCCGGTGATGCACCTACTCTGTTGGGAACGCGGTGGACGTCGTCACTTGCGACTGCTAAAACTCCAGAAATTTCCCTCCCCCCTAATTCGGTTCATGACTGTCTGTAGACTGCAGATTTGCCACAGATTTGCCACTGCAGTCGGCATAATAGCATTCGCCTATCTTTCCACTTAATGCCAAACTCCAGTTGAGACTCGAGGTTCCGACAAACGATGGAAAGACTAGCATCTGTGCTCTTAATTCCTCCAGTGACCAGATGCATGGCAGCAGGCTGTTGGGATAGTAACTGAACTAGCTGTCGCTTCCAATTGTACTTCCAGAAGAATTTAGAGCATCCCGGCAAGCCTTAAACAGGGCATGTTAATTTTCTGACAAAGACGGGGAAGCAAAGTTGAGATCGGCCCGTCTATATAGGTAGTTGCTTTTTTTCGTCTAAAACCAGGCCTAAGTAACTTGTCAAGGTTTGTTCTTGCAGCCCCACCTGAGTGATACCATATGGTAAGATTTCTGAGAAATTTCAGTGGATGTGAATACGCTGACTTTACAGATGTCACGTATTCGCATTTTCCTTACCATTTAAATCCAGCTAGTAACTGTGCCACGGGGGGACGAGTGCTCATACACCAGCCTTGGTTACTTAGAGAGAGAGAGGACAGCTTTATTTTGAAAATGACTTTCAAAACTTTCAGCAAAAACGGTTCTTCAGTACACAGTGATTACCATAGAGATTAACAGGTTTTGGACAGGTGGACATGATTATATATGAATAAAAAAGGACTTTAAGGTGCAAGATCGAGTTTTAGTTTTTGTTTTTCAACATCTTTGCAGGTGAGATACCGGGCTAGAAATGGCAGTATGGAATTCCGATGGGCCGAAGTGCGGCAAGGGATGTGGCGGAAGCATCGACGCATGGGGCGTAAGGATTTCGCAGCAATTAACTCATTATGAAGGGGATGGACGGCGTCATTCAGAATTCGGTCAGCGAATTGCTCCACCGAGTTGAAGTGTCGCTGCACGATGATATCAACTAAAATATGATAGGAAACACCAGCAGCAGAGGCGAGCATTCGAATGACACGTTTAAAAATAATTAAATCTTTTTTAAGTAAAGCTGGAAAAATAACTGAAGAACAATAAAGAATGGGTGGAAGAATACAGCCATCTATGAATCGCCAGATTAAGGACTGGGGTGTGTGATATGAACGTAGACTTCAGGTATTAGTTCACACATGCGCCCCTCTGCGTGATTCGAGCCCTGCTTGCGCCCTCTTCATTATCCTAATCCAGCGTGTGGCCAAGTAGACTTGCTAATAGAATTGTTCGGACGGTGTGGAATTCTGCCGGATCCCCTATAGTGGCTGTGCACTGCGCACCAAGTACCCTCTTAATCCAGTGAGTGGCTGTTTCGGGGGAGAGTATGTACGCGCCACCTTCACTCGTTTCCCTACGCGTGCTTTGAGGTCTGCTTGCGCTTTCTCTCCCTTCCTAGTCCAGCGAGTGACTAAGTTGGATATGCTAACTAATATTGTTTTAGTAAGCTAACCTTATGGTATAAATCAAGTGAGGCGGCAAAACCAAACCTCGCCGCTAACTTTTCTCGAAACGAGGAAACGAATGTGCTTTTATTTCACCGGAGACTTACCAAATACGCGGCCTTTAAAAACCTGCCCCAAGACGTGCAAATACCAGGCTAACGACGGTGTGATCCCTAGAAGATAAAGTTGATGGTAACTCAGTAAAAGCTGAAAAGGGTGCTCAGAGGCTACTGACAAGACCTTTGAGTAGTGCGAGCTCAGTTTGTCGAAAAGTTCGTGTATAAGAGCCGATATCCCTCTGTCAGATAAACTCAACCAGCCGAGGTAAGAAATAACTCCACAGACACGAAGTTTCAGGTGTTCTGAGTAACGCATTCACTTTTGTCCATAACATTACTCTTCAACGATGTCGACGCACTTAATTTACTGAGATTTATCCTGCGAAGTTATAGGAAATTTTAAGCTGCCCCAGAAAGCGAGGACAAAATTCAAAACTCGCGACTGCTTTTTGCTAAGCTCAAATTTGTCAAAGAGGTAGCGGTGGAAACCCAACGTATGCGCGAGACGTTCGCTCAGAACATTTGACACCAGAGACAGGTGCAATCATAGTTTCAGTACAGTTGATCAGGTAGCAATCATTCCCCGGTTATGGTGAATATCAGACAAAGTGGATGCCAACTTAGATGCCAAAGGTATCACTGAAGGGCAGAGTCTTGAATGAGTCAGCTGTTGTATAAGGCAAACTGGCTGTATTTGAAATTGCCGAGACATCTTCTTTCTCCTACTCCTTTCACATCTTCTTCCTTTTCTTTCTTCCCTCCTTCCTTCCTTCCTTCCATCCATCCCTCCTCCTCCTCCTCCTCCTCCGTTTTCTTCATATTTTTTCCTCTTCCTTCCTTCCTTCCTTCCTTTCTTCTTCTTCTTCTTCTTCTTCTTCTTCTTCTTTTTCTTCTTCCTACCTCATCCTCTTTTTTTTCTTTCTTGCATTCCTCCCTCCCTTTTCTCCTTTACGCAGAACGAACGCAGACATTTCGAGGCATAAAATCCTCAATAAAGACGACAGGGAATAACTTGACGTCTTTCCATGAAGCCGCAAAGATCGTGGCGCCATAAAATACCGAGGCGATCTCCTCTGCTGCCGTCACACATCGCTGTCTCCGAGTTCAAGAGTGATTCCTTAACACTGGAAGAAGATTCTTGTTTGGGCAACCGAGTTTCCCTCATCTCTAGTTGTGGATGATTGAGAGATGCCGTTTGGTTTTTGATTCTTCCCTGTTTGTATATAACCAATAAGACCTGTATTTTGCGAACTTTCGAATTTAACCATGGTTTAACGAAATTTCTGAGCCTATGAAAGTTCGGCTATCGAGTCAAAGACGTTCATCATTTCCTCATGAGGTGGATGCAGCTGCGACTTGGACGGACATTTGTCGGTAATGAGACCTACTTGTGACATATCTACCTCGACATCTCTTGCTAAACCTGCCGCATTTTTATAACAAAACAAAAATCAAGAAGGTTAAAGGCCGGCGTGGACGCAATGGTTGACAAGTCTAAAAAATTCTTCTACGCGTCTCACACACGACCTGGTCCGAACTTCAACCTTGCCAAACTTTGTTCAGGGATGCCCTGGATCCCGCGAATGACGGAGTGTCATAAAGGTCACTTCGAGGAGGAGCCATTGAAGCCTGATTCTCAGTCGTAAGGAGAACCGAGTTATTCCGTCAGTTGGTGTGCGCGCTGTAATAGTTGCAAAATGCATTTGGCTGTTCGAAGTGGGGAAATAGGCGTGGACATGAGTTGGATCGACCTTACTCTAACTTCCCTCTCCAATACACCAGTGAGTAAAATTGGTGACAAACGCATGTCACGCACGGGAGATGTACGAAGCGAACTAGCAGATGTTATACCGCTGCCTTAGGAGCCGGTGATATATGATGTGTGCTGTATCTTAATGCATCAAGCTCTTGTACAGAATTAACCAATCATTGCTTACTATTTTAATAGCCATTTCAAGTAAAACTAAGTCAGCGTTTTGAAAGCAGTCGGATTGTCTGACTTTCCTATAAAATATTTTATAATGTATATATTAATATGAGACCTCCTGCATGATTCTTAACGACAAATACTTTTGAAAGTTCGAAGACTTGAACAGGTAAACGCGAACAGAGCCCAGCTCGGTCTAATTCCACTTCTTCGGCTGCGATCTTGCATCTAGTTCCATTTAGTCTTCCTTCATCAGTGCCGGCTGGGGATTTAATTTTTCGCCGCTCTTCCTTCATTTTTCTCAGTCTCATTAAGGAGAAGGTATGACTGATTCAAGTTTTCCAGGCAGCTACATACTGCCAACCTCTCAACAGCTCAAGCGCTTGTATTTCGCCCGCTACTTCTTGTAGAAATTATAACTTGCTACTTTAACCGGTTAGAGAGGTATGTTAGCGGTTGTAAATTTCCTGTGTCGTACTATTTTTGCCAACATTTCCGCGCAATCAGTCAGCATGGTAGATGGGCGCTCACCGATCTTTTCTACGGGACTCGCTCGTCCGGCTGTGCCTTACGGGATCTCTCTTGAGCCCAACCAGCAGCCGCACAGCGGCGCATGATATATAGGCAGAATGATATTACAGACAAAGACAAGGGGGACTGAAGTGGTCATTTCTGGCTTATTAGCCGTCGTCATCCAGCCATGCCTCTGCCGTTGTATATTCCCGATCGCAACCGACAGGACAACGAGCCCGTCGCTCGTGGTTAGAGGCGTGGACTTCTAACTAACATGTTTCGGGATCGAGCCTCAGGTGTTTTACACTTCGGGGCTGATTGTGGCTGTCGGACGACGACTAATAAGCCAGAAATGGTCATTCCAGTCTCCCCTTGTATTTGTCGGCAATACCATTCTGCCTAAATCAGCCAACATTTCTGAATTGCGGATGACCGCGGCTAACACAAGGAAGATAAGAAATTGAGCTACGATTGAATGAAATTAAGGCAGAAAATCTACGTTCTGGTTCGGCATGGCTGCCTGATGACGGTTACCTGTCCGGAAGTGACCACTGCAGTCTCCCCTGTATTTACCGCTCCTTCTCTTCCCGCATCATTCCTGATGCTTACGTGACTGCCATCGAGGCCTTCCGATGTTCCCCCGCGGGAACTACACTACCTTCCCTAAGCAGAGAAATCTTTATGGTCAACGACCACCTATTTCTAATTATTAAAGCAATAAAAAAAAACAAATCTATCCTCATTAGCTTCCTTTTTGTAGTTCGTGTTCCTAGAGGCGCACCTCAATTCTCTCGCGTCGGTAGTGCAGCTGGCCAAGGATGTTGCCAAGGTCACCGATCGACTGGACTTCCTGATCAACAATGCTGTCGTTAACCACGGTCCCTACAGACTCACTATGGACAAACTTGAGATGACAATGGCCATCGGTCATCTGGCGCACTACCTCCTCACGGATCGGCTCTTCCCCCTGATGGCAAAATCGAAGCCCCGCGCCAGAGTGATCATCATCTCCTCGGCCGAGCACTACTCCGGATCTGTGAGTTATACGTTTTGCTTGCTTGCTTGCCTGCCACCCACGTCATGACAGGAGGTCTCGGTGGCACACTGCACGGTCGACTCGCACTCACCCAAAAAGGTTGTGAGTTGTCATGCCGACGTGATGCGATGTGGCGCGAACTGATCACTGCTAAGTGAGCTTCAGATAGGCAGCCATCGAGACAGGCGAAGATTAGCGGGGAAACCGAAACCTTTGGAATGAAACGCGAGAAAAGTCTGGTGTGTGGAGACACGCAAACAGATGCCTTAAGTGAAAAGCTGTGCCTGCCACCCCGTGGGAGACGGCAATCTCCTAGGTTTGAAGTGCGAAATAAGTCCTTTTCTTGATGAACACACGCGGTGAGTTGAGATCGGCCTGTTTTACGAGACAGTACTAGAAGTTTCTTTATCGCAAATGCGCTTGTCTTTTCGGGGCCTGCATCATTCTCTCTCTCTCGGTGTTTTGGTGAAAAGGTAGGAAGAACTGAAAAGTTGGTCGGGCCAGCTGCTTTTGGCGAAGAAACATGAGTAAAATTCAGCTTACCAAATTCACCGTAAGCCTTACGAAACGCGCAGAATCTGAAATATTTGCTACAGACTGGAAAATATATATGCAACCTGTCAAAGGTAATTTCAAAACAAACAACTTCTTTCGCAAACCAGAATGGTCTCATCCTCTCTCCGGTTACTAAGGTCCAATATAACGCTCAAAATTATTCATAGATATTTTGGCATATTTTTAATAATTCATACTGACCCAACTGTGAAAAACTCGACGCCTCGGTGGGATTCGAACCCACGCAGTA
This sequence comes from Spirometra erinaceieuropaei, assembly GCA_902702965.1. Lineage (NCBI taxonomy): Eukaryota > Metazoa > Platyhelminthes > Cestoda > Diphyllobothriidea > Diphyllobothriidae > Spirometra > Spirometra erinaceieuropaei. The sequence continues at coordinate 392,391 of CACRXP010000074.1, forward strand.
AGGGGAATGCTTTAATACAGCCAATGCTCTAACCACTTGAGCTACGAGGCCACGCCGGACGAGGCGAGTTTAATCATATTTGGGTTAAGTTACACGCCCAACCTACTGCAGCGTCTAGAATCCACCAAATCTAATACAGTAAATTGACTGCTCAAGCAGGATTTCCCAAGTAATTCACCTAGAATCCATCAGATGACTACCAGGCTCACGCAATTCATAGACATTTGACAGATTTTGGATAATTCATATTGACCCAACTGTGAAAAACTCCACGCCTCAGTGGGATTCGAACCAACGCGTCGTCCGGCGGGGCCTTGTAGCTCAAGTTGTTAGAGCCTTGGCTGTACTAAAGCTTTCCCCTTACTGCCTGGGTTCGAATCCCACCGAGGCGCCGAGTTTTTCACAGTTGGGTCAATATGAATTGCTCAAAATTATACTTTTGTGGTCCATGACAGCAGTTTTAAGAGACTAGAGAAATCATAAATCTGCAAAACAGTAGGAACATATTGAATCGGTAACCATCCAAGTGAAAATGAATGACACCGAGACCGGGAATTTTCAGGGCGCTTGGCGTCCAGATTTAAAATGAAATTATTAAATTGGTCTTGGAATGGAGGTGTTGAACCAAATTCACACCTTTGCACTCTCGAAAAATTCCGAAATACCTTCCTTCCTTCAAATACAGAGCATAAAAAGGTATCCAAATCTTTTCAGGGTACCAGGATATGGTGGTGCTTAATTCCTAACAAGCCTGATTGCAGTCATGAGACCATCGTAGGTCAGCGAATGAAAAACACGGTCAGAGTAGGTACCTTTTTCGCAACTGTCATCGATACGTCCTGCCGTGTGTCAATTAGCCAAAAATTACGTACCAGGTTAAGCCCTTTTTGCATTCACGCAGGTTTTACCTCATTTACTGACCCGCTAATCTTAAATTAACATGACACTTTCCATCAGGAGAGTTGGCGGTCTCCTGCTCAGATGGTTCTACAGTAGTTGATTGTCCATGACTCACGAGTAGCGGCAGATTTAGCAGACCCGCATGCGTGGAACGTCAGATATGACAATTTAAACATATTGATGTAGTTCATAAATGTTTTCGCGGTAAGAATCGGGAGATGGCACCCGAAAAATTCCGTCACCTAGAAATAATACCTTTAACAGTGGACTCAAACGCCTTCAGGTTCCATCAGCAGTTGAAGGCCTACTTTCACGCACTACTTGGACTTTCGCCGACGGCCTAACATGGGCTGGCTGAACGAAAATCACAGGAGGCTACATGGACGATGGTCGCTGTTACCCAACTTTCCCCATCGTTACATACGTACACCTGAATATACGGCATACATTCGCATTACGGCAGTTTATTACAAAACAAAATCACTTTTAAATAGGATAAGTCTGCACAACATGGGACAGGAACAGTTCCCAGGCATCTGTCATGGACATGGCACTGAGGCCAAACCAAAGACGATATTGTATTTCGTGTATGTGAGTCCACACAGCTCGACCACATACTGGGCCTCCCTTGTGGAGTTTCCTTTTCAGTCTACTCCAGAATGCCTCAATGTCATTGGTGTGCCGTTCGGTGGTAGGGTCCTTGAAGTTCTTTGAGTGGTTAACAGAGGAATGTAGATAACCTTCTGAGGGAAGACGATGATACGCCTTCCACTGGTCCGTTACCACTATACTGCCTTTGGCGGCCCATTTTGTAATAAGGGAACGGAGAGCGGGCCAACTTCGATCATTCACCTGTTCAGATAAGGCTTTCCGTCGGCTAGTATCGTACATACCGACCAGCCACCGCCCATAAAACCTCTTTTACCACCCCTCCCGTAAAACAGGCTGCTTTGGTTAGGCGGATTTTTTGGGTGCCATCTCCCGATTGTTACCGTTTTCGCAGATTTCGAGTAATTCATGCTGACCCAACTGTGAAAAACTCGGCGCCTCGGTGAGATTCGACCCCACGACAGCAAGGGGAAGGCTTGAGTACAGCCAACGCTCCAGCCATTTGAGCTACAAGGCCCCACCGGAAGACGTGAGTTTAATCACATTTGGGTCAAGTTACCCGCCCAGCCTACTGCAACGTCTGGAATCCACCAAATCTGATACAGTTAGCTGACTGCCCTAGCGGGATTTCCTAAATAATCCACATAGAATCCACCAGATGGCTACCAGGCTCACTTAATTCCTATATGTTTTTGCAGTTTATGAATAATTCATAGTCGGGTCAGTATGAATATGTATGTAAGTTAACCTGTTTCTTCCACGCACCGACCGCTGGCTGAACAGACGGAAGTGGTCGACATTCCAATTAACTTTGCTGATGAATATCATCGAAGGGGTCGAACAGTTTTTACTGATGGATGCGAGGTGTCTGTTCTCATAAACCTCTGTTTCCGGCAAAAATAACCACGGAGGCTTACAAGTACCCATGCTCCCTCACCCCTTCTCCACCCTCCCCCCCCCGAATGGTGCTTACTTCTATGAGCCAAAGATGCGCCAGTGAGGCCTTATCAACTGCTGCGTGTTGGCGCATGAGACCCGTAGATGGAGCCATTCATGCCATGCTAGGCCTTGCGCCCTACCAGCCGACATAAATGCTGGGGCAGTCAACTGGTCTGTGGGAGAGGGAGGAGAGGAGGCCTAGGTATGGAGAATAGCTGATCTATCGCATGAAATGTCAACCAAAATTCTGAAATTTGTTTTGTACTAGAAAGGATGGCGAACATTGGATACGTAGGTCTGCTGAGAAAGCAGACCACAAGGACTCCTCCAAAACGAGAAGGATGTTATTATTAGTTTTACCACCAGAGCAAATGGACTCAGCAATTAACGGAATCTTCGGAGGACACTGTGGGGACTCGCATTTCCCCAACTAGGTGCCGGGAAGACCGCGCAATTTGGAAGATGCGAATTGGGAGCGTGTAAACGGGTGGAATACAGGTACTCCAGGGTTAATGATTAAAGGAGATCGATTTGGTTAAGATGGTTTGCTGCAGGCAAACTTGCCCCCTATCTTAACCCTCAACCCCAGCACCAATCCCTTCTCTATCGCTAACTCTGAACCTAATCGTAACCTTGACCTGAGGTTGATCATTTTCTTGTGTTCGGACAAAAAAATAACTCTAACACAATATGCCTACCTAAACTAAGTAAGCAGACATGTTACAGTAATAAAACTAAGATCTGCATATCGGTCGTTGACGAAAGGATAACTAAGATAGTGCTGTAGCATTGGTTACCTTGCAGCGTAGCGCAAAGGGATTCTAGTCAACCCAGAGCGCCGACTTTTGAATAAGCGTCTTTCCGGCTGCAGCAAAAACCACAATTGGTTAAAAATAATCATTTAATTGGTATAAACTTTTCCCATCGATTTTCGATGCCCTTATAAACTCAGTATACTTCAAGTAAAACATGCACAAAATTATTCTTCCTTGTACTCGTCTCGTGGCAAATTACGCCTTTTTCAAATTGCACACTTGAAGAAAGGTTATCGCTCTGCTCGAAAGTCTCTATAATGGGATTTCTTAAGGTCCATTCTATCGTACACCCAGGTATGCAGGTAGTGTTTACTCTTTAGCAGACGAGGACATTACAGGGGAACAGCGGAAGGTTAGAAGGAGAGTGTGTGAATCAAAAACGAGCAGATCAGTGGTATAAAAGAAGAAAATGGGAGTACACATCGAGTCTACTATAAAAGACTTCTACGCTTACTTAAAACTGTTTTAACGCTTACAGACCAGGAAAGATGAAGTGACAGATAGTTAACTTAATTTCAGTCAGTCAGTATCAGTCAGTATATTTGGAGTAAACGACAGAAGCCCTGAAAACTCCATTTAGAGGGTACAGATATAAGCCTTCTGTTTGGAAAGGTTTGCGCTTAGGGCATTGTGGTGATGGTGGCTGTGCTCTGCGGTTTAAATTTGTAGTCGGGTATACTGGTTCACTGCAATCAATAACAATCTGGATACGTTAAACTCCTATAGATGCCCACATGGGGTGCTTAAAAATGAAACCTGCAACAAAAGTCCCCCGTGGGGACTTAAGTCGTGCAAAGGCAATCCAACTTCTCCTAGAATTAATTATTTCTTATTTTTATTAAGTTCGCTGACGGCTCGCTCTTCGTTGAGCATCATGAATTCAACACCATAAAGGCCTTCAGCAAACTGAAACTGGCCAATGTCCTGCATGGTGTGATGCTCGCCAAAAAGTCAAAGGGAACAACTGTGCTTCCAGTGAGCCTACATCCTGGATATGTCCTGCCACAAATAGGGGTAAGATAAAATTATCTCCATTGGATGAGCCATATCCGTTTTTATTGTGTCTTTTTGCGAATTTTCCTTTCTGTATCTATCTAACAGTGGTCGGTTTGGTGGGTCACGTTCGTGTGAAATGGAATATAATTCCAAAAGAAGATGGTATAAGGGTGTTATGGCTCAAGAGAGGAAAGTTTATCTCTCTACTAAGGTTTTACCTCTTGTTTAAGTCCGTGGTCTACCTGGACTTAAACCACAGTATTGATATCCTAGACTTACTAGCCATTTCCCTACTGGTAATCTGGGAGCGAAAATAACTGAGCCGGTCAGATAGTACAATGGAACAGAGGCATTTAATCTTATACCAGAGCGGGTTGGAACATCTCGCAGATAACCCCGTAATGAAGACCCATCTAAGGGTTTACCAATGAGAATAAGAAAAACCGGTATAGTTTGCTTTTACGTTGTTAACCAGTTACTCCCAAGCTGCTGATATTGCGAAGCAGGGCCTAGCAGCAGGTTAAATCACTAGACAAGAAACTCCCAACCCAAATGAGCCGAGTTTAAAGCACCAGGTCTTTTCAGACCGAGTATTATTGATTGACGATCATAAATAAAGTGAGAAGCGTTAGTCTAGACGTGCTTGCAAGTGCGTTTAGGTTACCGACGTTTTGACAGACTGTCCTGCGTGGCGTAAGCGGATTGCAGAGCGCGTACGCCAGCGAACTAGAAATGACGAACGCGTGTGTACGGCAATTTCAGTCCTCTAACCACGTCCATTGTCCAAAGTACCGCGGCTCTTAGTTGTGTCTCCACTATGAACATCCCATTATACGCAATGCACTGTTGATTAAAAGATGCTACAGAGCGCTATGGGTCTAATTTTCGGTGCAAAGCCCCAAACAGTTTGATTAACCCAGGACTAAACAGAGTTATCTTTCGTTATAGGCTCCACTAGATGCTGGTTACATGACTTAGTTTGCGATAAGTATGGATAATCGATCTGTATAAAGGCCTTAGCATCAAAGTTTTTCAGTATTTTTTTCATAAAACAGACTTTCTGGCAGCATTATTTTGCATTTAGTAAACACATACATTTTCAGCACTTCACTTCTGAATAGGGGCTGCCGAGAGACAATTATCCGCCTTACTCTGACATTTTTCTGCCTCCTAGATCCTAACACCCACTCTTTTCGGCGCCTTCTTTAAAACACGCTGGGAGGCCGCGCAGACGGTCATGCAAGCAGCGTTGGCGGACGATCTGCAACCGGGTGGCTACTATGATAACTGTATGCTGACAAAACCCAGTGCTGAAGCTCTAAACGAAACAATTGTTGAAATGTTCCAGAAAGAGTCAAATAGAATTTTAAACGAGGTCCTGAAGAAACGCTAGGACCCTCATGCTCCCAAGACTACTCCCTCATCCGATTCCAATCCGAATAATCTGTTCTTACTTGACCTCTTTTTATTCCTCCACTAGATATATCTTACTTATTTTAAAACATTTGGAACTTGTACGGAGCATGAAAAAGAAGGGTGGACCAAAATCCTTAAATGCAGGCAAACAGGAAGAGATTTTATTACCTTTAACATCTGCGGGTACGTAGACACACGTACTCGATTCACCTTAGCATGTATAAATTTCTTTTTTGCGTTTTACTTAATGAAATTGGCGGTGAAGACGTTGGCGTATAACTTTGAACCTGTCGAAAGGTCAGTTAGGAAGAAGGGGTCGCTTTTCTCTTTATTTCTTGCAAAATACTTTTGTCTGACTCCGCAGGTCAACGGAGGCATTTAACATAAGACACTAAGGTTAAGGAGGGCAGTACAGCAAAGTGACAACACATTCGCGTTCTCGAGAAGTACAACGTGGCTTGCAGGGCATAAGTGAACTCAGCCAGCCTTGTTATTGAACAGTTGCCATTCTACAAATATCAGATCTGCCCGGGACTGAGACCATTACCATCAAATTCTTCTTTCGGATCTCACGGCAGACGCCAGCAAACCTTCTTGACAGCTAGAGCTGAAAATATTAAGGTTCAGTCCTTGACAGAACTTAAGTAAATAAATAACCGACATCAAATGCGACCGGAGACCCCTGGAGTGGCCTGAGGCTCGGTCAGGAGATAGAGAGATAGGTTCAGAGTCAGCTAAAGAAATACCGTTCTTCATTGGAAACTGTACTTGGTGATATTTACTTCTTACGTTTTTGTGCATTAAAGGTACGACAAGTCAAATTCTAGGTTACCTTAGTTCCTCCTTGCCCTCCTTAATCATCAGCGAATCGCTTAGGGTTGAAATAGGGATTGGGCGTTGATAGTCATGAGGACCATCGCCGCAGAGGACGATATCAATGGATTTAACACTCAATTAGGACTATGGGGCTGTAAAAAGTGAAGTGACAGTTTCCAGCTGAATAAGTAAAGTGTGTAATATCTAGCCTTAGATGTCAGGGGACCATTTCCAAAGTCCAGAAAGTGAGTGTTCGGGAATAAACCGGACTGAAAGGACTTGACCTGTTCCGGTGTAAGGCGATAGCATAATTTTATCTTGAATACTAATAATTCACTTGTGGACCTAAATTTATATGAGGGGGAATTCCAGAAAAGGCATATTTGGATACAAAAATAGTGCATGTTTGATGCAGAGCAAAGACGCGGCGAAATCACTAAGGATGAATTCCACGATGAATATTCAATTCAATTCAATTATTTTTATTAAAGACCCGTCGAGGTCCCATCAAAGCAAGTAAAAATAAATTTACATGCAAATTTTAGACGATGTAGGCAAAATCTGCACAAAGTGCAATGCATAGTTTTTGAGATTAGAAGTCCGTTAAGCAAAATGAAAATGAAAAAAAACGAGGGGTGAAAAAAAACTCCAAAGCAAAATTTAAAAATGATTGTAGTAATTTAACAGGAGAAAAAAAAACCCCTCAGAAAAATAGCATCAGAAAAAAAGGGAGGACTGGCCTGCATGTGGCGGTACAAAATGGAATAAAGCCCGACATCAACATGGCCGAAATAGATGTCAGCTGTATATGGCATTGTGTAACGGATTTCATAAAATGGTACGTAGGTGGGTCGATCAGGACTGGCCTGTATCGCCTTGAATAAGAAAAATAAGTGCCGAAATTGAAAACCAGTCTCAAGCCGATAGGAACCCAGATGCGGTCAGTTTCATTCAACCGAGTCCATCCGAACATGGGGGGAGATGCGACTACTAGTATATGGCGAATATAGAAGGCTTTGTCAAGACCACCGATGGAGCGCATTCTGTAAGGGCATGATGACAACCAGTCTCGAGGCGACAAGAACCCAGATGCGGTCGGTTTCATTCAACCGAGTCCATCCGAACATGGGAGGAACATGGGGGGAAGGGAGATGCGACCAAACTACTAGTATATGGCGAATATAGAAGGCTTTGTCAAGATCGCCGATGAAGCGCATTCTGTAAGGGCACGATGACAACCAGTCTCGAGGCGAAAAGGACCCAGATGCGGTCTGTTACATTCATCAGAGTCCATCCGAGGATAGGGCAAATGAGATGCGACCAGGTTACTAGTATATGGCTAATATAGAAGGCTTCGCCAAGAGCATCGATGAAGCGCATTCAGTGAGGACATCATGAAGATCAGTCTCGAGGCGATAGGAACCCAGATGCGGTCGATTACATTCATCCGAGTCCAACCGAGGATGGGGGAAGGGAGATGCGACCAAACTACTAGTATATGGCGAATACAGAAGGTTTCGCCAAGAGCGTCGATGGCGTGCATTCTGTGAGGGCACGATGCATGAACTAAAAAATTGGAATAATTAACATTTCTGGTGAGGGATCTTAGGTAGCGAGACTACTCATAAAGGAAGGAAACGTGAACAGATACGGATATTTAATAGCGGCATGCTAAATTCCCGGTGGCCCTTTCTCAGTGTCATAGAAAAAGTTGTCTGGGAAGGATGAGGAAAATAAAAGTTTAATCGAGTCAGTATTCAGATAAAGGCGTAGCCTTCTCTAAAAGGTGTGTAGATTTTCTGAAGATCTTATATTTATTGGAAGGTTATTCCAGAGGAAAGTATACCTGGAAGCGAAAAAAGGGAGCGCTTAGAGGTGGAGGACGCTGGAAGAGGTATAATTATAGACGAATTGCGAAGATTGTATGGGCGACTACTAGGGGTAAGTGCTGAAATCCGAGGAAAATTTGAACTATGATTAATGCGAAAGAGGAGACAGAAGCCCGCTTCTAGTCTTCGAACCCATAAAAATTTTAGGTTAGTTAGTTGGCACCTATCTGAGTAGGAGATATTGGGATGTTCCCTATCTAAAAGTTTTTTTGAAAAACGTCTTTGGACATTTTCAATTTTTAAACGACTGGCTTCATTCATCAAACCAAAGAATGGGCAACAATACTCGAGAATGGGAAGTACAAACATACGATAGAGCCTTAATTTAATTTCAGGAAGATAGAAATGTTAAGAAATAAAGCCACAAATCTGGGCAGCTTTGGCTGTAATTCTGTCAGCGTGCGGCGAGAGATCAAGATTACTAGTGTAGCTTAAACCTAAATCCTTGATGGTGGTACATTCAGTCATAGGTGTTCCTTGAAAGACCACAGGTTGGGGTAGCCTATCAGGTCCAAAACACATATAACGACATTTAGACGGAGAGAATCCCATTAGCCATTTTGAGCTCCAAGCTGAGAGAGCAAGCAAGTCAGCATGGATTTGCTCCAGGCAATGAAGGCTCGTAGATTTTTCAAAAGAATATACACATTTGAGATCATCGGCATAAATAAATGATTGAGAATGTTTAACTGCGGCTGAAATATCATTTATGTAAAGCAAGAACAAAAGAGGACCTAAAACGGTACCTTGTAGGACACCGCTCACAATAGGACTTTCACTGGAAAGTGAAGATCCCACCAAAACATTCTGTTTACGATTAGACAGGTATGACCTGAGAAAGTCTATTAGTGGACTGCGAATTCCCATAGCTTCCAATTTAACCAAGAGTCTTTTATGTGGCACTTTATCAAAGGCTTTACTAAGATCAAAGTAAATTACGAAACAGATAGGTGATCATTACGAAGAGAGGTAAGTAGATCGAGAAACGACAGATGACATGTTTCACAAGAGCGATCTGGTAACAAACCATGTTGGGAAGGGCTAATAACTTGATTGGCTATGCAAAATTCGGTAATTTTTATGGCGATAATTTTTTCAAAGATTTTGGCGAGAGAGGGTGTTTTATGGACACCTCGATAGTTCTGTACGTCAGAACGACAGTCAGACTTAAATACTGGAATGATAATAGAAGTTTTCCAATAGTCAGGGAAGAAGCCATTTACGAGAAATACTGAAAAGATTTTGCTAAGCAGAGGAGGAAAATCTCTTAGTTGTTTTATCAAAGAGTTTGGGATATTGTCCGTACCTACTGAGTGAGAGTTAGGAAGATGACTTATCAGTTTTTGAATACATTCAGGAGAAAAATTAATGAAGCTAAGAGAAGCATCAGACAACGAAGGAATTAAAGGGATCGGATCAGTTTCAATGGTGAAATGCTTGGCAAAGAACGAATTTAAAATTTCTGCTTTGCCTGACTCTTCTGTAATGAAGGCATCACTTGCACTAAGCAAGGGCGGAATGACTTGGTGGGCCTTAGCAGATGATCTCTGACGGAAGATCTGAGCAACTGATTTAGAAGAATTCACATCATTAATAGCCAAAGACTCTCTACGCCTATCTCGCTCGAGCATTATTTTCGAAGCTAGTTCAAATATTTCAACGATTCTTAGATGAACTGATAACGAACTCACAGAAGGATCTTTAAACTGCTTCCGTAACTTTTTAAGTCTGTTTTTAAGAAAGTGTGGGATAGCGGTGGAATTAGCACTCGGTTTGAACATCTTCCGAGGAATAAGGTCAAGAAGACCTTCTGTTACGCATTGTAATAAATTGTTGAAAAAATTTAGATCATTATTTGAAAAAATATTGTGCCAATCAAGAGTGCATGTAAAGTTATTTACTAAATCCTTATTAACATTAGCAAAGTCAAAAATACCACGTTGAACTGTTGGCTTTGCGGAAATGGCAACTGGAAGGCGACAATGAATTAATGCATGATCACTTGCAAAGAGGTCATGAAAAAAATCCATAGATAAAGGGAAGGTGCCATTAGTAAAAATTAAGTCTAAAACACTATCGTTTCTGGTCGAAGAGTGAACTAATTGAGTCAGGTTTGAAAAGTAAATTGTGTCAGGCAGCTTCTGGAATTTAGGAGGAGAAGTATGTGTGTGCCAGTCAATTTCTGGCAAATTAAAATCGCCTACGATTATCTTGACATCGAAAGAAGTTTCTGCAATTTTTTCAAAGAGTTCACAAAGTTGGCTTTCATTACCGGAGGAACAAGGAGGATTATATACACATCCGACTAAGGCTTTCCTATTTTGAGGAAGGATTACCGAAGCAAAACATAAATTTCCAGAGAAGGAGGAAATGTTCAAGTTATAAGGCGATTGTGCAAGTGATGCTCTTATGTAAAGAAGGCATCCACCGCCGCGTCTGTCGGCACGGTCCTGGCGGTATAAACTAAGGCTATCTATGTTAAGTACCGAATCTGAAATTAGAGAGTGGGCCCAAGATTCAGTAATGCACAATACGTCTGTGTCAAACTCAACAGCTACACTTCTTAGGTATGCCATCTTTTGTACGACAGATCTTGCGTTGAGAGAGAGACAATACTGAGCGTATTCCTAATATGTAGGTTCCGCTCATTGCTACTTATAAAAAAGGAAGAGCCGGAGGTGGAAAATTAAGCTGTGGGAACGGAGCAATTGGTGGAGGACAAAGTTGCTGCGGTCTAAAATTTATGGGGTAATTACTAGTTAGAGATGCAGCATTAGGTGGAAAAACATTTGAGGAGGACCCAGGAAGAGGAAAACTAT
>CACRXP010000074.1:403878-424994 GCA_902702965.1 Spirometra erinaceieuropaei
TTTTCGTTGCAGTGGAGTCTGGTCTCGACTAATAAAAAGTTTATTTGCCCTGAGATATTGAGTTGATCGCTCCAAATGGGAGAAAATAAAATCCACTTCTATCGATGAAAAGAGTTTGACAAGAATGGGTGGATTCTTGCTCCTAGATGAAAGCCTTTTGGCTTCCGCGACCCTAAAGTTGAGGCCGCATGAAAAAAGGAATTGAAAGGCGACATCAATTGGCTGTCTACTCTTGGGAACGTTTTTTAATATAAAGTTGAAACTTCGTTTGTGCCTGTCTTCAGTCTCAGTCGCAACCAGGTTAATGAGAGGCATGAGCTTCTCACACTGCTGAGACGTAAGCGTTGGCAAATTTCCGTCAAGAAGGGCACCAAGGACAGAAAAAATTGATCCGCAACGAGACATAAAGTTGTTAAAATCATCAAGCGCCCCTAGATCAATTTTTTTCATATGAACAATGGGTTTCAGATGAAGTTTAGTTTCCTTCAGATTTCGACGAAGGGTTGCTTGAGGTTTCATGCCGAAAACGCAATACAAGACTTAAGTCCAAATATTTACATGGATGATAACTGCCGAAACTTCGAGGATATATGGATGAGGCTATGTATGATGAAACGATTTATGAAAGCTGCAAATATTGGTGGACCAGACAGCACAATTTATACTAAGCAAGTTTTACTCAATACCAGAATGCAAACTAGAAAAAAACGGGCAAATGACAATTTCGTAGGTGGTAAAACAGAACTGTGAATAAATCTGAATTGGATAATGAGGCTATGTAGGATAAAATAGATAACAGTATAATTCTCAATAAACTGACGATGAAAGCCGTCAGTGGAGACGGTTTATCGTTTAAAATATAATGTTAATCTATATTTTTACGAGGAAAACCTTTTGTTTATGCAGGTAAGACTTCATAGGATTGAGGCTATGTTGGGTGAAAAACTGCGACAATAGATTTCTTCTTTATGACAAATCGCAGAAACACGACAGGAAGCGAAGAAGACTTATGACAAAAAATAGAAAATTTCGTCAGGTCTACACTGGAAAACAGTGCAAGGGATTAAGAAACTGAATCCAAAAATATAACTTTCACTTATCTTTTCAAAATCGTGCTGCGCGCGTATGACGAATCTCTCAGAGGGAAAGCGTCAATACGCGGAAAATTAGGGCCATGGTTAGTGCGACACAGCAATGAAAGGTTTGTCGAACTTTCTGACCTGTAAAAAACTTAGTGCTTGACATTGGACATCTCTCAGTGTAAAAAAATACCCGACCCACCTTTAGCGAAGAGACTTTCGGTAACACCCTCTGAACGTTTATGATTTCACTGCAGACAAGTGCATTATGTAAACCAAAAAAGAACAGCATTATTCAGGGATGGAAAGAGCCAACATGCGATAATCCTACGTTTATTGCCGGCAGGAAAATATTACGTGATATGAACCCACATATCTAGCCGAAGTAAACATTAATAATTATTTTATTTAATGCCATTTTACAGGCATTGTCAAGGGAAGCGTTAAACACAAATCCGACCAGCAGTGAAAAAACCCCTGTGGTAAAAGAATAAAAATAATCGTGGTTTTTATGGTTTGGAGGGTTCGAGAGAAAAAACTGCTGGCGGCAGACTTTCGACCGTCAAGAAGGGGGGGGGGGGTTGCTCGCTATCGGTGATTATCGGACGTAAACTCTTTTCAAGAAGATAGGGATAGTCAAAGTAGAGGCGTTGTGGAACAGCTATCGCTATTGGCCAAACAAATTGTCCCTGGTGGGATCGGCCATAGTGTTCAGAGACCACAAACGCCATCGGTACGGTACAGTCGATCAGTAGATTCAGCACCCAAAATTTGTGGGAGCTTTTCTGAATGCAAAAATCCAGTAATAGTTCTCTGAAATAAAGGAAAATTTTGCAGAGTTTTCACACTCATGTGTAGTTTATTTCAAATAGCAATTGCATTTACAGAAAAGAACCGGCGATATTTAACAGTACGTGCCAGAGGCAGAAATAAGAAGACTTCACGGTGACCGTTACGTCGTGGGTGGATATGATGTCTTAAAGAGGTGAGTGGGTTAAATGTGTGATTATAAAAGAGTTTAAATAGCAAAAATAGTCCCTTTTGTAATCTACGGAACCATAAAGGATCGAGGCCTGTAAGCCGGCAACGTTCTTGGTAAGACAAATGTCGGGGTTCCGGGGTTAAAATTCTCTTGGTAAAAAAGTTTTGAATGGATTCTATTTTCTTCCGCTCAGTAGCACGCATGAGGCTAAATGAAAACGAACAGTATTCCAGACCAGGTCTAACGTACATGTTGAAAAGGCGCATTCTAATGTCCCTAGTTTTAAAATTTCGGAGGATAAACCCGGTCGTTCTACGTGCTTTGGAGACTATCAAGGCACAGTGCTCCGAGAGATTGAGACTCTTGGAGTATGAAACGCCCAAATCCTTAATAACCCCTGGCACATTTATTGCGTGACCTTCAATACTTAGTTGAGGTTGACGGTCGTCGCCAACCACCATGACAGAGCACTTATGCCAGGAAAGAGAAAGGCGCCATGTGCGGCACCACTGGGCGAAAGCCTGTAGATCGCTCTTTAGGAGCTCAAGCACGATGTCATGATCTGCCGGCCTATATCGATATGCAACTTTAAGATCATCGGCATACATGAAAGGCTTAGCATTCTGGAATAAAAGCGGGCCGAGTACACTACCCTGAATGACTCCACTCCTCACACGTGTGGGCTTGGAGATGGTATTGGGAATCTTAACTCGTTGTGTGCGAGTGCCCAGGTAAGAGGATATAAAATTCAAAAGTTTGCCACCTATTCCGAAAGAGGACAATTTCAAGAGGAGAAGAGCATGGTCAACACGATCAAAAGCCTTAGTGAAATCGAAATATACTGTGTAAAGAGCAAAACCATGGTCCCTAGATTGGAGAACATAGTGAAAGAAGGAGAGTTGACAGGTGTCACAAGATCGAGCTTTGAGGAATCCATGCTGAGCTGCACTCAGTAAGTTATTCGCTGTTAAGTGACACATCATCTTATCCTTGATCAATGTCTCTAAGATCTTCGAAACTGCGGGGAGGGTGTTTATTGGCCGAAAGTCATCAAATGATGTAGATTTGCCGTGCTTAGGAATGGGCAAAATGTGTGATTCCTTCCACAAGGTAGGGTAAGTTTCACATTCAAGAGCAAGATTAAATATCTTGCATAAGAGGGATGGGAAGATCGTGTTTGCATCGGCTTTTAAAATGCTTACTGGGACACCATCATGGCCTGGACTATAAGATTGATGAAAACGCCGAATCGCAACAGTCACATCCCACAGAGTGAAAGTTATAGTTTCTAGAACTGCCCCGGTCAATGAGTGGATGGTCGGAAGCGGAGTGGTCGAGTCTTCAATAAACGTTTTGGACAGGAAATCATTGAAGCTATCCGCGGTTAACTGGGCATCAACTATGGGATTTCTGAGATCGTCTCGAAGGATGGGATACTGCGTCTTTCTCTGAGTTTGTATTTTTCTAGAGAAAAGTTCCGAGACATTTAACGAATGTTTTTCGGTAAACTGGACCTCTTCGGCTAGCTGTTTTTCTTCAGACAATCTCTTAGCTCGATGAAAAATATAACAAATCAAGGGCAGAACAGAAACATCGTTCTGAAGATGAAAACGACGATAAAGCCTGCGCAATCTGCGACGAAAGGGTGAAGGTAGGTAAATCTCATCCCCAACATTAATAATTTTCTTACGAAGGACAAAACGAGAAATAAGCGGATCCAAAATTTCGTACAGTTTTGCAGTGCAAACATTTACCTCCGAACAAAGGAAGAACTCAGTCCAGTCGTAGGAATTAAGGTGTGTTAATAATTCGGTTGAGCGAGTTGATCGAAAATCGCGGATAAAGTTATACTTTTGGGACGACATTTCGTCAGCCTCGAATTCCAACGTTGAAACAACTATGTCATGGTCTGAGCCCCCGAGTGGGCCTAGGGATGACACTGACGATGGCAAGCAGCCTCTACAGAAAATTAAGTCAAGTATACTTGAGACTCGGCTGGGAAAATCAACAACCTGAGTCCACATCCCGACATCCACAGCCTCAAGAAAGTCATCGAACCTTCTGGGGCCTGAAGGCGGAGACCAGCGGACTTCAGGGAGAGTAAAGTCACCCGCAACCAGTTGATACTTAAAACTTAAGTCGGCCGCAGCATGAAATGCCTGTGAGAGTAAGCGATCAGAATTGTCGTTGGCGTTGGGAGGGCGATAGACGCAGCCAACGAGTAAGGAGAACTTATTTTTTAGTGCAACCTGGAGCCAGCAGCTGCCTTCTACCGCTGAAAAGTGCGGGAGGTCCAACGGCAAACATGTAAGTGTTTGCTTAACGTAGACGCAGCTGCCCCCACCACGGCTATCTTGGCGATCATTTCGAATGCAATTGTAGCCTAGAAGAGAGAGTTCGGAGTCAGCTACTGAGGCTGATGCCCACGTCTCAGTTACTAAAACAATATCCGGACAATGGACGAACACCAGAGTCTGAAGCAAAGGCATCTTATAAAGCAAGGATCTGGCATTTAAAACAAAAATTTTGAAGGGAAAGGCTGTTAGTTTTTGAGGGAGGTGGGCTACATCGTCCAGTTCTTGGTCGCCCACGGAGCAAACGGTCCGGATGCAACCATCCGGTTCTGCAAAAAATTTTGTGGCATCAAAAAATTCTGACGTGGATAAAAAGGAGTAGGACTTGGGGGAGGGAATGACGGGCAGCTAAACTGGTAACTTTTGTTAGCTTACTTATTTTCAGCTGGAAATCCGCGAGGCAGATACTGCAACGTATTCCCGCCGGGACGAAACTGAGGATCGGATGAATTAACTGATTCAGTATGGACATTATCATGAGGAATAAATTGGTAAAACGGCGTGGAGGAAACAAGTTAGGGGGTGAGGGACGCATTGTTTCCTTTGGAAGAAGAGGTCTATTAAACGGTGGGAAAATCGGCATATTCGGCCTAACTGCCTTGATATGAGGGCTGGGGGCAGTTGCGAACCCATTACGTTTTGAGTCGGGGTATCTGAGGCACTGTTAGCCGTTTGTGGAGGAAAAGATTTTATAATGGTGCTGGATTTATTGGGTGTCCGAGTGGCTGAGACAACAATTGGATTTGCCTTTGACTTAGACACATGCTTAGGCTTACTAGGGGTTGCTGAGGGAGTCGATAGATGTGCGTTTATACCAGGCGTGGTGGTGTGTTTAAAGAGGTCAGCATTAAAGGTAGTCGAACTCCCTACGGAATTGACTATGCCGTGACTTGCAGATGCCGCAGGTGGTGTTGCAGATGACATATTCAGACTGACAGTAGGTGTCATTATCTTGGTGTTGGTTTTTGCCGATTTCAGTTTATTCAGTCTTCGCTGCAGGGGTGTGAGGTCTGGCGAAACGGAGCAGCGCCATTTACGGCAGAAGTCTCTAGTCATCTCCCTACTCGACAAGATAAAATCGACTTCTATCATGAAGAAAAGGGTAACTAGTATCGGCGCATTACGACTAAGCGAGCGAGGTCGCTTAGCTTGAGCGACACTGAAACTCAAGCCACAACTTTGTAGGAACAAATGCGCTCCCTCCATAGCAGATAAGTGGCTCGGAATGTTTCGCAGTACGAAATTATGCTTGCGCTCAATTCTTTCCTCAGTTTCCGAATAAATTACCCCAATAAGTTTAAAAGCTTGTTCAAGCACTTTTCAGAAGTGCTGTTTATGTCTCCATGTCTGCGTGAAAAATTCAGAACGAAGATTCAGCCTGGACATTGTTTTCCGTAACTTCATCAAGTGACCACGAAGATTGGGTGAAAGGTGCCACTGAAACATGTCCTTTTCGTCTTTTACACGTACTCTGCGGGGCATTACAGACAAGAAAAGTGTTTCGTTACAGAAAAAGGATCAAAACGCTGGCAACGTTCGCAAAAGCGCATTGAATATCAAGTACTACTGTTATTTAACTACGAAAACTAGAAAGAGATAGTAGAGAAAGGAATCACTACAAAGGTTTTTTTTACAAATTACGACTGTTTTGCCAGACTGTCAAACAAAACTGGGAAAAATTTTACGTGATATTGAAAGGCGACTTTTAAAACGGACTCAAGTAAAAAATAGGCATTAATTGCTTAAGAAAATCCAGATAAATGCAATGCTTAACTCATCTTTGAATGCGCTCTTACGAGGAAATTGGATCAGTTGCGCATCCGTATTATCCCACCGAATGGGCAATATGCGTTATCTCCTTGACCAGCGTCACGTTTACGTCTTATTTTGGCAATTTTTTATAGCTTGTCATACTAGTACACACGTTTCAAAAACGCGTAGTTATCATAGTGAGAGTGTGTTTAATGAGGGTGGAGTCACACAAGGCCCAGTGTTCGGACCGACCATCCTTCGCTTGTATATTAGTAGTTGTATACATTGATCGGACTGTAATTGCGCCATGTTTAAAGATGATACGAAAACCTGGAAAGTCATCAACAGTGCTGTCGACGACATTAACTTCCAGTGTGAATCCCCGCCGACTGGACGGATAATCACGGAGATGGATCCTGTCCATCAATTTGAACAAATGCACTATACTGTCTGCGAAATCGAAACCAGGTCCCTTGTGCGCGGTTTTACTGTGTGAGTGGAATTTCACTCCGAGAAGCGGAAACAGATGCTCTCGGTGTGAATTGTGGACACTCTAAATCCTTCTACAAAACGCTGTAAGGCGGCCAAGGCCTTTACTTCAAGCAGCAATTCAGAGTGTTGGATGAAGTCTGCTTCTCTAAAGCTTTCAACACGTTTTTAACACTACAACTTGGATAAGCGATCCGGGCCCGGAGATTGTGGACGCAACAGGATTATTATCTACTTGAAGGAGTGCCCAATCGAGCCGCAAAATTAGCAGGAGTTCAAGGGGCGCTATCACTCGAGATCCGGCTAAATAACATTAATCACTATCATCTGAGTTACATACATCTGCGAGGAGACTTCATACAAACTTTCGGCACCGTGTGTGGCAAGGACCGAGTCCTCCTGTGTGAGAACTTTTTCGAACTTGCCACTACAATTAAGCTCTGGGAACACCCTTCAAACTACCTGTGCCCAAGCAGATTGGAAGGGAGATAGTATTTCTCTCACTTGTGTCGTGAATTCGTGGAGTAGTCTGCCGAGACGGTTTGTAAGTATCAATTTGTGGTGTCATTCAAACATCAGATTACCGGACACGAGCTGCAGCAAGACAACGGACTATGCGACTGTGCAACCAAAAATCCGATGAAGTATGTTTATCCAAGTCATCATCCACTTGACGTTGTCGTTTCTTTACATTGTTATAATATCTTATGATTTCTGTGTGACACATAAGAAGTTCAACGGCGTGTATTTTTTCGCTCAAATTCACTAAATTGAATTTAATCTTACAAGTTCCCCCCACGCCATACACAGTGGCACGACATATACACGCATACTTGGTGGAAACTAACGCCGTACAAATTTTTAACTTCTACAGACGTACTTGGGATGACTATTGTTCTACGTTCAGTCATCGGTACCGACGATAGTTTACGTACCAACGTGTACACATGTATACTAACACCCATTTCAGGCCGAATTTCTGTATGTTTTGACCGTCTTACTCTGCGTGCTACGTATCTCTTTGTCTGGGGAGATATTTCTCCCTTTGTTTAATCAACATTGAGTCAAAAAAATGCAGTGAATGTCTTCTCAAGGAAGTTGAACTAATATGGAAAAAATTGCCTGAAAGCTATGCCTGCGGATACTATTTTACTGAGCTGAAATTTCAGCGTGCTAGCGAATGTGTTCCCTAGTATTGTGTCCGTCCGTCTTGTGTTGTTATCACGCTAACTAGTTGTGACTCTTCCCGTTTTTTTTACCATTTATGAACGGACGCTGTATATTTCACAGTATATGGTCGCCCCCGTATTGACTTATATCGAAAATTTTTAGTACATGCAAACGTCTCCTGCAGGAACTAGTTCAATATTGTGCTAGTTTTTGTCGAGCCCTACAGTAGCAGCTCATATTTGTGGGATCGTGTGAGCCAAGTGATCTGACTGACCTCTGACTCTAGTCACGCGAAGGGGCTGCTGGGCGAATACTGCATGCAGTGATGAAAGTGGGCCGATCAGACAAACTGTAGGGACTAGACATGAACGAGTGTGCTGTCATCAGTGTCTGCTGCCGCATAATAATCAAATCTCCTTAACGTAAGGGACAGTAGCGGAAGGTGGAAAAATGATGAAGTCTTTCCTCCCGGCGAGAAGTTATTATCCCAGTTTTGCCGCGCCATTAATCTTCCTCACTGAAAAGATGGTTGTGTTGATACCATAAGCCAAGTAGATAAACGCACTTTGCAGGAATATTCCGAACAAAGAAATAAGCTATCGAAAGACGTACTTTGTGTCTTCGGTTGCATTAAGCAGTAGATAATACACGTTACAAAAGCATGCTAACTTGTTGCCTAGGGCGTAAAATATCTTGCTCTTACACCGATGGATGGTGGATGGCCGTCCTAGCGTTAGCTAAAAGATAGGACAGGTAGGGCTTGCGTTAGTACGTAACAGTTTTAATTACATCTAGCGTTCCTATAAATACCACTAGTTAATTATGTGTTGATTGTGGATAATGTCGGACCCCTTGAAGTGTCACAAAAATGAATTTGTTTGTCGTCAAGATCACAAATGCAGTGGAGATCAGCTTCCAACTATCGGGGAGGGCCAGAATGCCCAGAACTGCACCGCTTTCAACCCGCCAATTTTCCTCCATCCAGTATCAATTTTAAGACGTCGTAGTTTCCTGTGAAGTAGTCACGAGTCTGTTTATTGTCCGGCTTAAGAAGTCTTGACGGACGGCCAGTATAGAATCACCGGGGTGTTGATTTACGACCACGTCGCATTTCATTCTCTCATCCAGCCCCGTTTATGTTATGTTTTCCGTTGGCGATAAAATTCAGAGGTTTCGTTTGATTTTTTAACAAGTGCGACCGCCCACCATCAATGCACGGTTGTGCGTAAAATACCCATTTTTTGTTCGCACGAACTTCAAATTCGTACACTAATAACTTCCTTAGCACTCATAATTGGCTAAACGGCTGCGAAGACTCGCGTGACTTCTCGGAGTTCCCATCTGTTTGTGGCAAACTTCTAGTTGCAGAACCTCCTTCGACAAGCAGTTGCTTGTTAATTGTAGCTTCCAGTCACAATTTAGCTGCTAAGGCGACGTCAGAGCAAGCATGTAGTGTGTTATCGCCAACTGTATCTGCTTACTAGTCCACTTTTTTTTAAAGTGGGTGTCATCTGATGCTCATGCCCGTACCTACGATCGGTAACCCTACTGTTCGTATTATTTGACATTTTTTAGAAAGACCCAGTTAAGTCATGCTACAGAAACTTAAGTTCGCCATCACTGGACCCTCTCTTGTCTCCGTCCCCACTGGGTCAAGCAGTCCAGTAAGTTTTGCCCTTTCAGCTTCCGACTCTTGTGTTGAATAGACTGTGGCTTACCTACCTAGTACGCTTGAGAGAACTTGCTCCTTCTACATCTCTGCCGCAGAATCTTGTTTTGGTCTCGCCAAATGGACCATTCTGTTCTGGTTTCCATTTGCTCTCCGCACCGGTAAGTTTTCGTATTCACTTGGTAACGTTTTTTTGCATTCCAGCCCGGAATTTCGCCTCTGTCGTGTTTTATGCTAAAATATTTGGATGCTTCTCACTGGCCTATTTGCTTGCATCAGTCTGTCTAGGTAAGCCTCTATTTTTTTAGTCAATATGCCTGTACTTCTTTCCTCGCTTAGGTATAGGTCGTCTGCAAAATCCCACCTACGCTCGGTTCATAGACCTCTATTTTGAAGCCAAGAAGCGACCTTCGAAGGATTTAATTGTATGCTTTCGCGTAACTGATCATACCTAACCGTTGCAGAACCTATTGACATCATACGGCTTTCGACACCAGTGGCCGACTGAGTTTGACGTCCAAACTGTTGACAGCTCTCTTTGGATCCCCCGAAAAAGTCTTATTCCTGATCGAAGCAACAATACCTCCATCCTGCTCTCTCCCCTTCAGTGAGTAAGCTGAACTTTAAGTCAACATATCTATGTCTGAGGAGTTAAAGCGAGGCGTTTGCAGTGATAGCCGTAGTGTAGGACTGGAGGAGTTCCCCGATACAGCGCTTCGGTAAATTAAGAGGAATCGAGTTTAACAGGAAAGCCACGTCTATTGATACCTTTGTCTTAGGTTCGAATCCTGTAATTTTATCTAGAGACTGTTTTTTGACATTATTTTACTAAAATAATTATTCTCTTGACCTTGTGTGTCAATACTTAGGACGACAGGTACCCAAAATTTGTTTCGAACGTTATGGCCGCCTAGGCGCAGGAACCAACCACGTGGTGAACTCTCTCTCTCTTAATGGGAAAATGTATCTCAGGTTGTCAAAATAAAGCACCAGATAACGACTTTGCACACCCCAAATGCAAGGTTTGCAAGGAGAAGAAAGCTTTCAAAGTACCCCCTGTGCCATTTTTGATGCAGTCTTTTGCGGCGTAATCTAGAAGTCTGCCCCGTGTTGTGCATATGAATATCAGCTAACGGTAGGATGTGGAGATCATCCATCCAGGGTATGCATGCACATCTTGGACACAATACACATTTGTATGAAAATAAACTTTCATCCTGAAGAAGGAGACACGATCGCCGGGACAAGAGCTTTATTAGCCTGACGTTTCGGATTCCTACTCGAATCCATCATCAGAGACAAAAATCAGAAACGGGTGGTTGCTGCACAAGGGGCTGCGGTATTTCATCGTTAGCGCCTGCTCAACAAAGAAGGCCCTCTAATTCCTAGAAGCAATGCACTTACCCAAGACATGCATCGATGTGCATATCGATTCAGCTGTTGCGCACAAAATTCTCAGAAACAAGTGGAGGTGGCCGTAGCCAGTCCGGACCGGGGAACCGCACGCGTTGGACGCATAGTGACACGAACTCCAGCCAAACACGGTTTATTTTCTTAGGCACGGTTAAACCTTGGCTGTTTCTGTTCGTAGTCCGTGCATTTGACAGTGAACCAAGGAAACAGTTTCAAGGATTTGCATGATAAGCGCATCATTCACAAAGAGCTTGATATATGTATAGTTAAATTCTTTGGGATGCCGATTTTGTATCATAACCGTTTGGCCGTTGCAAGCAACAACGTGCCAACTGCGTGTCATACAGAGTAGGCGCTGCATCGATGACTTGTGCGTGAAGTAATTTATAGTGAAGCAGACTTTCGCAGCATCCACCGCACCCTCTGTTACCCCATTCACCTGACATCGGTGACAAGACAGTGTCGAGGCGACCAAGCTCGACCGCAGAGACTACGACGGACAAGGTTATACGCGCATGGCCTGGCTTCTGTGACAGTGGACCGCATCTCGCATGCGTGTGAGTGCATAGAGGCTACATCGAGTAGGAGCCATTGCAGCCGTAACCTCGATCCTGATAAAGATGGACTTGCGCCGCCAGTTTGCAGCCTCCGTTGGGATAAATTCCAGTGCGCTAATTTGCCATGACGATGGACTCTTCATGTCGATCTAGCTTTTTATTCCCTCCTTCATGCACCTGCCAACCAGCTATTGCTATGATTGGACAACGTGTCTGTCGTGGCGTGCCACAACAACCCCTCTTAGGAATAGCAATAGTTATTGGGCTCATGCGGCCTCTGCGCAGTCCGATTGACGTGTACCGTGATTCAGTCTAGCCCTCATATTCGTCCAGCGCACGCAGATCGTGGCCCGTTGTGGGACCACAGTTTGTTGTTTTATAGTGAGAACGAAATACCTTGGCCTAGCCTGCTTGTGTACCATAGCACCTCTTGCCTCAACAACATAACTGCCGGATCCAAAATTGTTTGTCCTGATCACAAGAGATGGTTCCACACTAGTGTCACTGACACAGCAACCAGCCTCTTTCCTTGTAAACTCATCCGAGTTATGCCCGCATAGCCTACAGACCTCATAACACAGACAACAAACACGGATGCGATCAGTCACTGTCACTGCTGGGAAATACTACCTTCAGACTAAACACAATCTGGGTGGACATTAAAATTGTATTTTAATCTCACCTTTCAATTGCAGGCGTTTATACCGCTTAAAGGGTCTTCAAGAACAAGACGAAACTTGCTTAACGAACATTAGTCCGTTCGGTACCAACTCCGCGTTATTATGCCGTAGCGGTAACCGCCGTTTACACTACCTTTTACTCACGGCATACTGCCCAAAGGCCGATTGGCTTATGCGCATCTCAGCTATCATAAATGCCGCGAGGATTCTGGGTTGGCTGTAAGGACAGTTCGACCGTCGATTTCGACGATGCCCTGGTAGTGACGCCCATAAGTTTGCGGACATATGCTGAAAATACAAACCCTAATTACTGAAGGTGTGCCAGGTTCATCAATCACAAATATTAATGGACAATCACACGCCTGCGCCGATTTTGCCTTGAGGAGGTTCCTACAGACGTATTTCGTGTTCGCTTTTAATCAGTCAAGTTTTATAACTCCCAATTCTACAGCCGCTCCGAATATCAGTTTTCACATCAAGCCTCTAGTGCCTCCCGATTGGTTTGGATTTATGCAAGGCATGACCCGATCACTATGCAGAATTGCTTAAAAGCATCCCAGGAGAAGATTTGATTATAACCGCTCCCTGACATTAATGCTTGCAAAGTTGCTACTAAATTTCATTTGGTGGACGTCTATATTTGGTTGTAAACGCCGGAAAGGATACTTTTCACAGTATGTATACCATATTCATTCTCTTCGACTGCGGACAAAGAGAACGTGGTTACTTTATACGACAACATAGCGAGGCTTTACTTCTTTGCTATGACACAAAATTTAACTATAATGACATCTGGTTGTAGGAGTCAAATGCAACGCTCAATCACCCCGGGGTTTAGTAGGTAATGCACAGTTTAGAGGTGTGTGTGTGTGTGTGTTACTATGAACTGGCATTATTGGAGATGGTTCTGTTAATTCCGGTCTCATGGACATTCTCGGCAGCAGCTGATCTGTACATCTGGACCCATTCTCACTTTCATCGACGCAGACCGAGTACGGGAGGTATAAGGACCACTTCCATGTCTTGACGAACTGTGTCCAGCCAGGTCTTGATTTGGCTTCCTCATCGACGCCCCCAGATGCGCAGCGGCGCCGGATCGAGGGCACTAACATTATGGCCATGAGGCGGACGACGAAGAAGGCGCTCAAACCACCTAAGTCGTCTTTCTTGGATGGTCTGGGGTATCCTCGAGATGTTGTAGCGTCGTGTGAGGACTGTCGCATTTTAGACGAAGTCGGTGTACAACACTCGAAGGATGGTCCTCAAGCAGAGTTGGTCAAACACTCCCCCCCCAATCTTCGCTCATCTCCTGCGTGCACAGGTTGGCATTCGTAATCGTACAGGAGGACTAGTCGGACATACAGTGGGTGATCTAACTCACGAAATGTCAACCGGAATTCCGAAATGCCCTTTCGTTTCGAAAAGATTTATTAAGTAGAGTTGTAAAACTAGTCAGCCTGCAACACAATTCTATAATATTTCAGTTATCTCAGGATGCCGGCTTTCGAATGAACTTCCTTCCGGCTGCATGCACAAACTACACTCTGTAAAAAATGCCTACTTATGTAGCATGAGTATTTCTCATTGATTTTCGATGCCCCTAAAAGTTCAATTATATTTCATGGAGAACATGCATGAAATATTCATTCTTTTTCTCATTCGGTACAAAATTACGTCCTCTAATTTTATACTCGAAGGAGGGGCATAATTTGGTTTTTAAAAGTTTCTAATTGTGGACTATTAAATACCGTGAAATAGCCGTTCTTAAATCGTCATGTCTCTGCATTTACCAATGTGGCTTCTAAAGATAACAATATGGATCCAATCCATTGCTAAATTTTACGAACGCTATATGGTCCTCTTTTATTACCGTGGGGAAATGTGTGGTTTTCCGTACGCGGAAAATATACTGCTTCTAGTTTGGAAACCCTGAATCCGAGTGTAACGGTAGAGCGGGTTCAAAATTATTCGGGAATTGGAAAGGTTTTTGAAAACCGAATTTTACCCCTCCTCCGAGTATAAAATTAGAAGAAGACGTAATTGTCTACCGAATGAGCAAAAGAATGAATATTTTATGCATGTTTTCCTTGGAGTATAATAAGGCATTTAGGGGCGTCGGAAATCAACGAGAAAAATTAATGCTACTTAAGTAGTCGTTTTTTACACATTATAGTTTTTTCTTGCAGCCGGCAGGAAGTTCCTTCGAAAACCGGCATCCTGACGTAACTGAAATATTATAGAATTATGTTGCAGACTGAGAAGTTTTACAACCTTACTTAATTAATCTTTTCGAAACGAAAACGCATTTCGGAAGTTCGGTTGACATTTCATGAGTTAGCCCACCTACTGTACGCAAGGTACGTGCGGATCTTCTTGGCGATGGCTATGTCATGTCGAATCCATAGAGACTTTCTAAGGTTTGAAAAGGACCTGCGAACGGCATCAATTCGGGAGACTGTGTCGTCTTCACGTTGTCCATTCGGCAGTCCTTTCGCTCTGAAGTATTTGAAAATATCTTCAAATTCACTATGATTAATTCCGAGGGGAGCATTCCCCTCGTAAGGGATGCAGCTTGAAAATACGTTGGTAGTCCGAGCGACTTGATTTACCAGTGATGCCACGAACTGTGGATCACCAAGGCTTGAGGCTAGCAGTTCGATATCGTCAGCGTGGTGAAGATTAGTCGGCCGTCTTCCGGGTGCAAACTACACCGTCAGAACCATGTAGGACCCATTTCGCGAATCCGGTTAATGACGTGGTTGCGCAGTCAGGGCACGACAGGATACAACCTTTTCGATCGCCAGATCGGATATCAAATGGTTGGGGCAGATTGTTACGGATCAGAACTCGCGCCGGGGTTGACCGATAGTAGGCCTTGATTATGACGGTGATATTTTGCGGGCATACCATCTAGTTGTGTTATCTGCCAAGGAGACTCAAGTTGAACGAAAGCAGCGGCGAGGTCAACGAGGAAGACGGCCGTCGATTGCTCGTACTCATGGTGAGATTCTAGGATGCGATTCAGTGCGAATATTTGATCTTTGTTCTTTAGTCCTAGAGTCACGTGCAATCCGAAATCACCTGAGAAGGACAACAGTGAATACCCTCGCATCAACGTCAATTAGACTTATGCCGCGGTAGTTCTCGCAATTTGTCTTGTTTGTATTCTTGAGGACAGGCACAAGGAGGCCCGAGCCCCAGTCACGAGGGCCGATTTCATCGCCCCACGCCTGTCCAATCACGTCATGTAGCCAGGGCGCCTGGAGAGGAATAGAACTCCGCTGCAAAAGAGAACGCGGGCGTGACGGGTTGATCGCCAGATTTGAGAAGGTGCTCACGCCAACGCTCGACCTTGGTTGGTTTGTCAGTTGCCATTCATATCGCGCGCAGAGTTACTTGGTGCAGAGGGCTTATCACTTACCTGGCGGATGATTTGATAGAGTTCTCAGCTGTCACCAGCGTTTGCGGCTTGCTTCATGAAGATCGCCGTTTTAGCCGAATAATCCTGCTGGTTACTTGTGGCGGACTTTGCCATCATTTACCGGATTTGGCGGAAGTAGTCATCATTTCGGGACCTGGATCGAGCCGTCCGGACTGACAGGCACAGGATTCTTTCTCTGAGCGAGCCACTGGGTGAATTAAAGAGTTTTCTCAGTCGCTCCATAGACTGATAACGTCAACGGTGACCACCGGTTACTAACGTCTCCTTCGGATCGAGTCGTAAAACGGGGCCGAATTTCCGTTCTCAGGGCATCGACGGTGCTGGACTGTCGACGTTTTGGCCATCAAAATGTCTTGTTGGCGACACTTTGGGTACGATGATGCAGTGTCAGATGAGGTAAATAAATAGTTGATTGGGCAGATACCGCAAAGGCGGTGACTTGTGGTTGTCGCCTGTGTCTCGTCTGTCCAGCTTAGGCGACTTTGCTTGCTGGCTGTCGAGCATGTTTAGGTAGTGCACATTCATCCCTCCGTCATAATTGCCTTTCGGTTCGCCGAATGTTGTCCTACGCCTGCGTGCAATGTAGCAGACGCACGATGGAGGATCCCTCCTCTTTGGATCCCCAACCTCTGATACAGGACCTGATATGAATACTCTTCCCTGTCTGCTGTTCTGCCTTTGACGTGTTTACAGTCAGGTGCAAAACTCGTGACTTGCTTAATTGAATCATAACCTGTTGTTGTTGAAGGCAGGGAAGCCGGAAAGATAATTTTCGCTTATTAACCGTTAACAGCCAGCCCTACATCTCAGACATGAGCAGTTCTAAAATTGAGATTTGAACCCGGGCAAGTTGATGGACAGTTCCACTCAGGCGCTCCATCAGTCGAGCTACAGTCCTACAGTGCCGATTTTAAGCGGGACTATTCGGTCGCACAGGAGCTGCCTCCACCAGTGTGTCTTGGTTGCAAGCCGGAGTATTGGAAATCCCATTTTAAGCAATTTTTCCAATCACAGCCGACAGGACAATGGGCCTACGGCTTAGTTGAAGAGCGTCAGGCTCAATGACCAAAGATCCCGTATTCTAATTCCAGGTCGTACAGACCTGGGGTTTGGTATCGCTGACTGACGACAGCTAATGAGCCCAAAATGGCCATCGTGGTTTCCCTTGTCTTTGTCGGTGGTCCTTCGTCTATACAGTACTGGTCGCCATGCCATTATCCGAGTCCCAAACAAAGCGCAACGGAATGGGAATGTCCCGTAATCTGACCAGTGAACACACTTTCATTCTGTTTGAGCTTCTCTAATCGGGTGCCCTCGTAGGCGGTTGCCTAGCAAACAGAAATGGGTAATATGGACGTGTCAGCGGTGGAGGGAAATTAAACTGGAATGACAGTTGCTGACCTGCCCCGGGGGGGGGGGTAGTTGGAATTTGAATTTAGGCCAGTTTCTCATCGAACGTCCCCCTTATGCCCCCGACTGGAAACGTTTTTAATGGCTCAGCAGTACTGGCAATCACAGAGCAGTCTGCATGTCTTTTGGCTATTCAGTCCTCAGACTACCCTAAGCGTTGCCAATTGGCAATTAGTATATGCTGGAAGGTCAGGGGAATTCTAGTGCAGTCGTCTGCATGTCCTGTTTTGATTTATCCTCTGGCTGGCATGCCTTCTGGCCGTCCCTACTCGGTCACCCTGCCTAACTTTTTCAGCCCCGACCTGATTCGGAGATAAGACCAGGCTGAGCAAAGTTAGTCGCGTTAGATTTGAGGCGGGGAGGTTTGAGCCTTCCCAGACGTTGACTATACCGCTTTGATCTCCAGTATTTGCTACTGTCCTTTCTCAGCTTGCATTTTATTCTCAGCGCACGTGTAAAACTGGAATTCCAAAGTTTACCCTTTCAAAGTTTCGGCAGTTTTCGGGCACCTAGCGATTTTTTCCTCCCCTAAGATGTTTCGGAAAGTTTGCGTAGAGAGACCAGAACTCATTAATTTTTTTTATCCACAAAGACATTTATATGCTCTTTAAAAATTGGCCTAATCAAGTGAATTGACTTCACTCTTGTGTACTTATGCCGCCTGGGTGTTCTAACCCCCTATTTTTCGTTCTTCGTAGTTGGTTTTTAAACCGCACAATCGGTGTAAGGATGATCTACCCCGGCTGTACTGACCTTTTCAATAGCTGGACGCGTAAGTCTAGTTTTTTTCATCCTCACCTCCGTCATATTTCGTCTTCATATTCCTCTGCTGGTTTCCTTTATTCGGTTTATATCCTACCGCCTTCTTCTTTTCTCCCCCCCCCTTCTTCCTACCCCCTCTCGCTGCGCCTCTCCCCTTCTTCTTCTTCTTCTTCTTCTTCTTCTTCTTCTTCTTCCTCTCCGTCCTCTTCTTCTTCTTCCCCTTCCCCCTCTTCTTCTTCCCTTTCTTCTTCTTCTTCCCTTCTTCTTCTTCTTCTTCCCCCCCTTTTTCCTTCATCTTTCCCTTCTTCTTCTTCCTACCCCCTCATCCTTCCCCCCACCTCCCTCCTGCTTATTGTGCTGCCCAATTTCTTTCTGCTTTTGTACTCCGCCCTTGTCGTTCTTTCGAATATACCCTTGACTTGGGATTTTCCGCGCCCATTCGCCGCCTCTTAGGCTCGTCTTATGAGATTGTTTACGCCCACCGCGTCAAAAGGTTGGCGCTTGCGTCAATAATATTCATTTTGTCCATTAATGTTTGATACCCTTACAAAATGAATTATATTTTACTGGAAGCGTACACAAAATACTCTTTCTTATGCTCATTACTTAAGCAGATTCTGTTTTCTTTAAATTCCACCACAAGAAAGGGTCCCTTCCAGTTTTAAAAGGGGTTTTCTATTCCCGAATAATTCCAAAACTTGCATGCCATTTCACTTGCGTTGAGGGTTTTAAATCTACAACCTGTACACGTTACATGTTTGGAGTGGATTTTTGCTATGGATTTGAACCACACTGTATACTTCACAATGGGCGTTAATAGGCGGACAGACAGGATGCCATTTTAATGGACATTTTGCGGTCTTAGAAAAATCTCATAGTTGCAAACCGTTTTAGAAACCGGAAACAGCCCCTTTAGTACAAGATTTGAAGGAGACGCAATTATGTTGCAAATGATAGTAAAATTGGTGTTGTGTGCGTTTTTTTCTATAAGATTTATTTAAAGTTGTGGGCGCTGAAAATCGATGGAAAAATTCGTGATGCATAAGTAGCCATTTTTTTACCGGATGTGACTTGCAAGCACCCGTATAGAACCGCATTCAAAGGCCAGCATCCTGACACGACAAAAATACCTTTAAATTATACTGCGTGACGACCAATACTACAACTCTACCTAAGTAATCCTTCTTAGCAGAAAACACATTTCAAAATTTTAGTTAGCGTTTCACGAGACACTCTGCCTATTGTGTCTAAACTTCAGCAGTGATTACAAATTTGAGAAACCAAAAAGAATAAGCTCAAGTCTGTTTGATTTTATCTCAAGGCAAAAGAGAGGCACCTAAACTGCCCCTTCGCTGCCTTTTGTCTGTGGTCCGTAGCCTATGTCTTCCCTTGTAGATAAATCTATCTGTCTCCCGGCAGGTCTTCTGTGCATAAATTTGTACCACACCGGCGGCAGCTCCAATTAACGTGCAGAATCCTCTATTTTGCAGAATGCTCAGCCAACGCACACAGAACACCTTACTAGGACACACAGACACACCTAAACGGTCTTAATGCGCCTTGCTGTTTTCATGCCAGAATCTGCGCAGCTCCTGCTGCTGTAAGACTGTTCTCTTGGCAGAATGGTATTGCCGACAAAGACAAGGAAGACTTTCTCGGTAATACCATTCTGCCTATATTATGCGCCGCTGTGCGGCTGCTGGTTGGGCTCGAGAGAGAGAGAGTCCGTAAGGCACAACGGAACGAGTGAGTTCCGTAAGAACGATCGGTGAGCGCCCCTCCACCATTGTCTATTCCCGATCGAAACCGACAGGACAACGAGCCCATGGCTCAGTGGTTAGAGGCGTTGGACTTCTAGCTGACAGGTCGCGGAATCGAGCCCCAGGTGTTCCACACCTCGGGGTTGGGTATGACTGGCTGACTACGGCTAATAAGCCGAAAATGGCCATTCCAGTCTCCCTTGTCCTTGTCGGTAATAACATTCTGCCTATATCATGCGCTGCTGTGTGGCTGCTGGTTGGGCTCAAGAGAGAGAGCCCACAACGCACAACGGAACGAGTGAGTTCTGTAAGGACGATAGGTGAGCGCCCCTCTACTACTGTTCTATTGCCCCATTATGAGCAATCTGACGACGTTTCTTAATTCCATCAAGCTTAAGAAGGGGGGCAAGTGGGGTCATAATTGTGCTTTTTTACTTACAGTTGAGCCTCGCATGAAGGCCTGGGGTGACCTACGGATAAAGGTAAGTTCGTTCTCGCCATTCACTGCGTTTTAATGAACTCCCAACTATGATAATAGTTGCAGTCCAACATCCATTGGACTTTGCGCTTCTTTTCAGTCCACTTGTATTGGGCTCTACTTCCGGTGCTGTCTACGTCTGTGGGTCTTCAACTGACACCTTCACCTCCCTTAAGCCATATCTCGAAGAATTGGTCATTTTAACTTCTCCGAGCCCGAGGGTCCTTTCGATCAGAATTAGGCCACTAGCGACCTAGGCATGAACGTTATTCACACCAGAAACCTTCCTGGGAAACTACTGGTAGATAGGGAGGTAGGAGGAGGGGGCGAAAGTCAACCTAGCCGCTTTGAAATATATTTATGATTGCAGGATGTAAGTGCCATTCCAGCCCCTAGTTTTTCCAACATGGGGCTACGATTTGCCGGGCTTGCGATGGCAAATTAGTCGAAGCTGACCCTTTCTTGATTCCCTTTCTTTCTTTCTTTCTTATTAAGGCGTTTTAGCTAGTAGTTTCTTGTTGCTGTGCGACAGATCGGCAGCTCTAGACTAAGGCTTTGATTTGGAACGCGATGATCCGTTAGAACTTTAGGCACTTTGATCGCGGTCCACAGGGTTTGAGTCCCTGGCTCAGTTGTGGACCAATGGCCAGCTGGACCCAGATTCCAACCCCCAAGGGCGTTTGGGTTTTAGGGCCGGGATATGGCTGGCGGATAACGATTGGCAAGCCAGAAACGGGGACCCCAGTTCGACTTGATTTGTCAGTACTAAGTCTACGCCTGTTCGATTCTCATAGTAAGTTTTGGAAACGATTATTATTGTATTTTGTTTGGAGTGTGTAGGAAATCTCAACTCACAAATGACAAGAATCTAACTGTATGTGTATTTAAACATAGTATAGACCGATTTGCACAGCTAGTTGCTACAAAAGCCGAGAGATTCAACAAAACTGCCTGCAAAGGCAGCGCAGTCGACGTCTCATTAGCGCCATCACAGAAAAGCGCCTTCTTTTTCTGTTCATCAGTCCAAACTCATTTATTGCTTATCATCAAACCCCCTGTCTACAACTGTTTGAAAACAGGGCTTTCTCACAGCACGTCTTAGATAAACTCGGCGTCATT
>CACRXP010000074.1:426163-437123 GCA_902702965.1 Spirometra erinaceieuropaei
CCAACTCTTCCAGTTGTCTTTTGAACACTGTTCATCGTCTTGACCTCAGCCATCATCTCACAGAAGTCGCTCACGCACTTCAAAGGAGCCTGATTAAGCCTGATCTGCATCTTATGCAAACCACCTCCTCTTTGTAGTCCTTACTATGTTTCCACCACCCTCGTTCTCTCCTACTTTCATTTCGTGATTATCTTCTTCCGTTCTGATTTCGCAGATTTTAGACGCAACCTTTGATATGCTGGATGAGTTGGCCAGAAACGCCTTGCCATTTGTTGGAGGTGAGTAAATGTCCCTTTTTTAGAGTCTGGTCCAGCCGGGTCCCCCCTCTCAGCAGTCGCATGCTATTAACAAAGAAGATATTCCGTAGTTTTTTTCCTTTCACTCTAGGCCTAGCAGTTAATGGGTGGTTGTATTTGCGTTTCGGAACATTTCGCCTTCCTTAATGTAGCCTCGCAAAGCTTTGGGAACCTATTGGAAAACTTCCGACCGACGTGAAGTATACAGACACTGGAATGGCTACGTCTGACTTATCGGCCGTAAGCAGTCGAGGCTTGGCCTTATTAACGCTAACATGGTATCTCGGACTTTCTTTTAGACGGCGCCCACTTGGAAAATAGCGATTTCTAGGCGTGCTTATTGCTTCGATTTGGAACTCGAAGCAGTGCCTCGACAGGACTGGCACCTGTTTCGTGTACATACACTTTACACTGTATGTTTTTGTAGTAAATGAAGGTCATAGCTAGAACGTAGCCTGGATTCTGTGGACGAATGACTGTTGATGCGCAGGCTGGGTTGTTTTTTTTTGAGGTGAAGTCAGCAACTTGTGACAAGCAATCTGTCAGACACTCCGCCCAATTTTATCTCCATTCATCTCGAGGTTTGGCGGTTTTAGTACCCAGTACCTCCATTTTAATTCGACCAGAAAACGTTAAACAAGAATGACACAGTGAATATCCATGCTCGGAAGGTTTTCGACTGGCTTACTAACCCGGTCTTTAAGACCGGGGTTTAGCCTAAAACTGGCTCTTTTTCATCGGGCTTTTGTGGCACTTCCTGTGCGCCAGGGTGGGTGACGTGGAGTGGAGCGTCGAGGTGCGTGCTCGATCGTGCCATCCACCTGCGTCCTTCCCCGCCTCCGTTCTTCATGACTCTGTCTTGACACTGGGCTCAGGTGGGAAAGGAGGAGAGAGTGTGGTAGATGCAGTGCAAGCCTCTCATTACTTTAAAAGAAATCACACACAAGTCACTGCCTATTCTCGGCTTGCTGTGGAGCGCGCGGTAGGCGTAGTCGGTAAAGATGAACCCTGCTAAAAGGGACAGCGAGCCATCGAACGGCTAGTTGCTAAACAAAGAGGATTTTACCCGACGAAATGATGCCTGCATAATGAGACTACATTGCAGGAGGTTTTTGCAACCTTGTGCAGAAAGGGTACAATGAAAACACTGAAAATTACTCACTCCACGATTTTGTCCTAAACAGGCATATTACTTTGATATCACTTAGTATGACAATGTTTGTTTTTTGTGCTAATCCACTTTTTTGCCACTGGATTATTCTGCTAATTCCCCTCGTCTAGTTTCCCCTCAAAAATCGTATTGCTTCTCGGTTCTGTCTGGACTGTTTTTTCTTGCGTGCACTCTCTCATTTGGCAAGTAATTGTCGTCAAACAGTTCGACACACACAGATGTGCGGTACAACTCACAACTTTTCACCCTCTCGAGATCGAGGAACCAATTAAGCGGAATTTTCAGTTTTTGGTATTTGGTTTGTTAGTGCGTGCAGGACTCGTTCTCTGTCTTGCCCGTTAGCGATGCGCCTCCTTTCTCTGTGCTCAATTTTCGTTGATCCAGCGCCGATATTCAGTCCCAGTCCGTTGCAGAATATTTGCTTGAATTCAACTGTAAGTCCTTACGCCTCAGTTTTGGTCCTTTTTTCAGAGTCTATTACGGTCGGCCTCGTCCACAGTTATTTTGATTTGCACATCGCTGCTCAAATTGCCAGGTATGTCTTCCCGTTTGTCGTCTTGTAAATCATACTCGGAATCGTTTTTGCCCGGTGACGCATTTGCTTTTCTTATTCGAGGTATCCGGGCCCGATTCTCATTCTCCGGCGAAGCCACGATGAAGTAATAACCACCAAGTCAGTCACTTGCCTCCCGTCCTTTGTTTGACAGTTTTTGTATGCTACTTGCTGATAATCAGTACCTATGTTATTGTGAATTTAAAAAGCACGCCCATTGTGACGTCTTGCTGAATGATCTGAATAACATAAGCAGACGACTAGGTCGGGTCTTCTTAACGCCTCGAATTTACCCTTTGACCACTGACCTGAAAATCTTCTTTTCCACATTCATTAAGTCCTGCATGGCTAGTGTCTCAACTCATTAGTTGCGAAACTTTCTTGTGAGAGCAGTGCCTTCCTTTTGTTGCTCTCATCTCCGCCCTATGACTAGCCAATCACAAGAGCCGTCCTGGTGGGCGTTTTTGTGGAGATGGCAAATCGAGCTGGAGAAGAGTACTGATTGCTTGCCGGAACCGAGGAAGCGGTGCGTAGGGTTATCCATTCTAGTCTCACTCCATTGCACACACCCTACCTAGCGAGACGGCCCACCCGAGTGACGCTCCACAGATGTGGGCGTTTCCCATTTTGTGTGGGCGTTGTTGACTGCCCATTCTTAAATTATACCCCTTAGATGGTTTAGAATTCAATCGTTGTCTCCTCGATAGTTGCAAACCTCTTAGACTCGAATATGAACCAAAATATCTAAATCAAAGCATCGTTTGCAACGTATTACGTCAGACTGGCATTTTCCTTCTTGACGAAGCCCCTTCTGCGCCTAGGTTTCCTGTTTTTTTAACTTCACTAAAGATAAACGGCGTCTGAGACACATCAAATAGAATTATCGCGCAAGGTCGTTTCACTTATATAAGGTATAGCCATCCAGTAGGAGATTCTTGCCTTCCAGAAGGAGGATACAGCCCCTGCGCTGTGCAGAAGAAATCTAATCATCCTCTCTGCATTTGAAGCGGCTAACGAAAATAAAATTCTCGAATATTTGGTGTAGGGTTAACATACGCTTCAGACTTAGCGAACGGCCTCCAAATTTACTTAATTTTTCAAATTATCTGCGACAATTTAGTCGCGTGCCCGTTTTTAAAGTCATATTGCGCAACATTTGCCATTTTATCAAGTGTTACTTGCTGTCCTTGTCGCGTGCTTTAAGGAAGTTGTAATCCCACTTCTCTGCTCTGTCTGGAGTCGACCAAATGCTATAGAATGACCGAAATTGGTTGCCACCTCATTTTCTATGCTTGCTTTTTCTGCTCATTTAAGGGGTCCTGAATCCAACAGAGGAAATTACCTGCTTGTTAAACTTCTGAAGTATCGGTAAGCTGATTGACGTATGTCTGATTGGATCTTTTTTAACTAATGCGTTTTCCTGGAAAGTTAGAGCTTGTGTGCCCCTATCGATGGATTGGAGTGCCCATGAGGGGGGTGGGGATACATCTTGCTGGATTGGCCCCCTCACGTTGAGTGCCATTCTGCACGGTCGGCACCTAACTCTGCTCTGCGACTCTGCGAAGCTGTGTTCAGCGCGGCACCACTGTCGTTCCTCTCCACACACACACACCCTGGAAACCGCATCGATCGACTAGATAAACCAGCCGAGGACAACCCATGCGTCTCCCCACGCGACTAAATTATGTGTGTGTGTGTGTGTGTGCAGTCTGTTTTTGGCGCAGATACTTCGTGCCGGGTCGGCCACATCTCATTGCTAGTCGTGTTGACATAAACACCCTGCCACAAAATGTCTCCCTCAAACTGGATCAAGTTTGTGCCGCAAAGCATGCACCCCTAATGGAGCAGCTGTCTCCTATTTGGTAAGGCCATTTCTAATGTAAAAGTAGGTGGGCTAGCTCATGAAATGTCAACCGAAATTTCGAAATGCGTTCTCGTTTTGAAAAGATAAATTAAGCAGGGTTATAAAACTGCAACATAATTCTATAATATTTCAGTTACCTCAGGTTGTCGGTTGTCGAATGAACTTCCTTCCGGCTGCATGCAAAAAATACACTCTGTAAAAAACGACTACTTACGTAGCATACATTTTTCTCATTGATTTTCGATGCTCTTGGAAATTCAATTATATTTCATGAAAAACATGCATAAAAATATTCATTCTTCTACTTATTCCGTGGAAAATCACGTCTTTTTTCAATTTTATACTCGAAAACATGGCACAATTCGGTTTTAAAAAGTTTCTATTTGTGAGATTTCTTAATACCGTGAAATGGCCGTTCATAAAACATCATGCCTCTGCGTTTACCAACGTGGTTTGTAAGTTAACAATATGGCTCAAATCCACTGCATAATTTTATAAGCCCCATATTGCCTTCTCTTAATACCGTAGAGAAATCCATGATTTTCCATACACGGAAAATATACGGCTTGTAGTTTTTAAACCATGAATGCAAGTGTTGCAGCAAGTCGAGTTCAAAATTGTTCGGGAATTAGAAATGTTTTTTTAAACCAAACTATACTCTTCTTTCGAGTTTAAAATCGGAAGAAGACGTGATTTTCTACCGAATAAGTAAAATAATGAATATTTTGTGCATGTTTTCCATGAAATATAATTGGATTTTCATGGGCATCGAACATCCATGAGAAACTTTCGTGCTACTTAAATAGTCATTTTTTGTCGAGTATTGCTTTTGCATGCAGTCAGAAATAAGTTCATTCGAAAGCCGGCATCCTGAGGTAACCGAAATATTATAGAATTATGTTGCAGGTTGACTAGTTTTACAACCCTACTTAATCAATCTTTTCGAAACGCGAACGCATTTCGAAATTTCGGTTGACACTTCATGAGTTAGCCCACCTACTAGAAAAGTAGGAATAGTTGCACTGGTCATATTTATTAGGGAAAGCAGCGTCGGCAAGAATGAAATATAACCAGCCTTTCGGAATTGTTTTCTTGCGGGGTTGCTGCTTGCCGTCTTTGGGTGGAAGTCAGACCAGGTAGGGATACGTTTTGCAGTATTTTCACCATATTCGAATGTCTACCCCGAAAATGGCTCATCTGAAGGCATGCTCACCTTACTTATCTGTCTGGCAGCAACATGCGTCGTATAGTCGCCAGAAGATGAAAATGCCGTAGCTTTGCGTGAAAACGTACTGTGGATTTACCTCTGTTGGTGTGGCGGTGGGAGGGTGGGGGTCGGTTGCGCTGTCCTGGTCTCATGTGTAAGCGCAATTTGAGCATTGCAAGTAAAGTGAGCCGAAGGGGGATGCCGAAATCGTTAGTGGGGAAAGTAGCCGAAACTAAAACGGAAAAGGACATCCCTGATGTTTCGGTTTCAAGGTAGGGTTAGTTTAAAGGTTTGGGTTAGTGTCAGGCCGAGAATTGAGTTTAGTGTTAGGGTTGCGTTAAGTTTAA
Organism: Spirometra erinaceieuropaei; assembly: GCA_902702965.1. Lineage (NCBI taxonomy): Eukaryota > Metazoa > Platyhelminthes > Cestoda > Diphyllobothriidea > Diphyllobothriidae > Spirometra > Spirometra erinaceieuropaei. The sequence continues at coordinate 431,602 of CACRXP010000074.1, forward strand.
GGGTTCCGGTTAGAGGGTTTAGGTTACGGTTTGGGTTTGTGTTTACTGTTAATGTTGGGGTCACAGTTAGTGTTAGGGTAGGGTTACGGTTGAGTTTATGGTTATGGTCAAGGTTTGGATTTAGGTTACGGTTGGGATTTGGGTCAGGGTTAAGGTTAGCGAGGGGGTTTGTGGTAGGTTTAAGGTTAGGCTTAGTGGTAAGTTTAGGGTCAGCGTTAGGTTTATAGTTACGTTAAGGATAAGGTCTGCTTCTGAAGTCACGGTTAGGTTTAACGTTAGGTTTGGGGTATTGATGCTCCGCGTGTCCTGTCAGCCAGGTCTTTTGTGGGAATTCTAGGCTTCCTTCAAACTCGCGGCAGATTTGTCATACATCAAGTTGCCCTTTTCCGTTTTAGCTTTGGCTATTTTCCCTACTAACGATTTCAGCATCTCTCTTCAGCTTTCTTTCCATTCAATGTCATTATTGTGCTTACTCTCGGGGACCAGGACAGCGTAATCGACCCTTTCCGGTATGGCTCAAAATGTAGGCATTTACAGTTCGGAAATATGCGCATTGATATGGGATGACATTATTGGTTGTGTTGATTCCGCTGGTGCCGTCGTCTGGCAGGCGCTCTGAACTACATCAAAAATGGCGTTGGGGGTTGCCTTCTTTATGGGATGCAGTCCGGTCTGAGATTGATTTCGGGAAAGGGAGGGATCATATTTTAGCCTAACCGGTACACAATCCCACCATTCACTTTGCCACGTTTTATTTCCGTCGTTTGTTGTTGTCACTCCTGCGAGTCGACTTGACGTCTTTCCGGCTAACTGGGTGACTAATATGGCTGGTATTTTGTTCCAGGCTTTCAGGCATTTCAAGTTTGCCTGAAACGCGGTCCGATAGAATCAGAAGTTTCCTTTTGCTGCGTGTCCCTATTGTGATCCACACTCTGAGCAATGGGCTAAGCAAGTCATGTCGCGCGATCCGTCAACCCAGAGTCCTCGAATCCCTGCATCAGACTTGTATCTCACGAGCAAAATTTAACAAAAGTTCTTGCCTTGGGCGTCTATTTCTGAGGCAGACCTCATTCAGTCGTCGACCAAGTGCTTTGCAGCACACTGGGAATTGACGCATTTTGTAGAATATTGAGACGAACGTGAATAGGCTGACTCCCAACATCGCCTCATTTTCTCTAATTGATGTCACCGTTGACCGACGACTTCCACGAGCTCGTTCATTTTCACCAGTCCCCGCTTAAAGAACAAAGCTACTCTATCGAACTACAATTTCTGGGGAGCTTGAACAATTCAATCTTAAAAAATTCGGATGACCTTCCAAGTGCACTTGTCTGTCAAATTCAGCATTATCCACCGATTGTTGCTAAACGGCATCAGTCAGTGCGGTTTGCGCGTCAATGAGTTTTTTGGTTTGAAGCTGATATCCCTAGTAAATACTGTTCCGGGCCCGAAATCGCGTTGATTGCGGCCCTGGAGGTCTAAAGTGCGTGAACATGAGCCTGGTTTACTCGTTCTCTCCCCCCCCCCACTTCTGTGCGGAATAGAAGACAGACAGGATACCAGAGAACAGTTTTAATGTGTCAGTCACTCTGTGTATACCAACTCTTAATCCTTCCGTTCGTAGCTTCGTAATTAAGGGTTCAGCCTTCGTCTGGTTTGCGTGTTCCTACTGGTCCAGTCCTGGGCGCCCGCACGGGCATGCCCTCGCGTGTTGCTGACCCCTGGAGGTCGCGCATGACTCAACGGCGTGCTAATGTCTGGCTCGCATGCGGGCTTCCTAGGCGAGGCTGTCCTGCCGGTTTGCGGTGCTTTGTCAGGCGTGACCTCCGGAGGGCAGGAACGGTGCGTCGTGTTCTGGGCCGTCCTAACAGTATCAAAGGAGAGGTACATTTTTGGCAGTACGTCTGGATCCCTGTGAGATCCGAGATCAAGAGGGTAAAGTCAGTCTTGTGTAAGCTCTTAACCACTGTCGGTGAAGACAACTGACCGCATCGTCAAGCACGACAGGCAACTGAGCGCTCTTGCGATCTGTCCACTGTGTCGGTCTCGTGTATCGGTAGTTGTCAAAATGCGGATTATGTTTCCACTGCGCTGGATGCACATCAATCTGACTGATGGCCCAAAGCAGTCTACTTCCATCCCGAAGACGTTCAAACCCGCCATCCAAACTCTGCTTGTGCTTCGAGGGTTTCGAAGTAGAGTAGAGTCGATTATCGTCGTCTCGCAACGACATCTTCGTTTTTTTCGATATTTTATGCTAGTTGTCGTCGCAAATTTGGCAATCTAATTTCATATCAGGATATTATGAGTGGTAAGGGGTATAGAACTGCTGACTGTAAGCACGAAACAACTGCCGGCGTCTACCTGCAGTAGGTAAAGCTGCCGTCTTCCTGCATCCATTTATGTTGAAAGTAAATGTGGGCAAGATCCGATTTTGTGGCCGTACCTGTTAGGGTTTGGGGTTCCGCGGTTAGGCTTTATCGGAGTCCGTCATGCCATTCGGTCCGTTTTCCAGCCTATGACCCAGTGTATAAAATGCGGTTAATACCTAGCAGCTCCAAGCCAAAGACTGTGATCAGTTAATCATTATGCTCGCATGAGTGAATTGCCGCAGGCTATGTGCTTACGACCGGCTTGACATTCATCCCCTCGTCCAGCACCGTCTGGGCATCATCCAAATGGATGGGCCGCCTGATGCACAACGCGCCCGTGTCGCAGGAAGTTCGCAGAATTTGATGAGCAGTCGCCAGCGACAAGTGTTCTCCATCACCCAAATTTGTGATTCGTTTATAGGGGGGTGTACCTATCTTTATGGAAATGAGGACTGTTTACTGACAAATGCATGGGCACTGGAGCATCCACTTCCGACTTCAGTCAGGCTGTTGACGAGGCAACGCACTCACCAGTGCACTAACGGGCTCGTGTCATGTCCGCTGGAATTGAAAGCCTTTGATCAGGCGGCATTTCGCCTGTTCTGTAGGCGAGGGCCTACAGGCCACACCGGCAGTTGCCTGGAGGCCAGCAATCGATAATGCGCAGGTGTCTACCGATAAGGGCGAGAGGCGGCGAGAATGGCCACTTCTGCCTTATTTGCCGTCGTCAACCGGTGACACCCCAATCCTGGAACTGGTTCCCTCCTTAACGCCAGTTGGTGTTCACGCATGCGGTAGGGGTGAACTTCCTTGTTCGTCGACCGAAAGGCACATTCCATAACATCGTGTTTCATGTATAAGGAAGACTGCTTTGGTAGGTAAAGCTCCCGGCCTGTGGACAACTCTCCTCTCCGGCATGATGAACGACCAGGGACCCCAGCCAACCCTCAAGCACACAGTAAATCTACAACTTTCTGATAGACAGTTAATAATGTATCTGGTACGAGCCGAAGGGTATTTGCGTGGTTAATCCAATTCTGCCCAGACCGCGTTCATGGAACCTCACCCTTAGACACCGAGCACATATCCGCTCGACTGGGCACTGGGGATTGTGGGCGTCTGCTATGCCTGATCAGTAAACCATGGTGCTCGCAGCCTGTTGTGCGCTAGCTGTTCTCTGGCAGCTGGTTTCCTGCCGGCGGATGCGCTTGCGCTCTCGCTAGGTATACAGGCCGTGTTCAGGGTTGCCCAGTCATCCTCGTCTTTCTAACTCATTGATGTGCTGTTGTTGTTTGAAATTCTGGTCAATTGCTGTAAACCAGGGGTTGTAGTTGCACGCCTAGGTGCGGGTTCGGTCGCGCCAGCCACCTGCACCCTCCTTCGTCTCCGGTCTTCTTGACTATGTCTTGACATCGGGCCCAGGTGGTGAGAGTGCGGTAGATGCTGCGCAAGTCTACTCTCACTATAAAGTAATTCACGCGCAAGTCACTGCACCTGCTTTATCCTCTTGCGGGGCGCACGTGGACATCGCAGATTGCGGTCCAACTGCAATTCGCTCGGTTACCGCGAGCTTTCGAAATGTCCACAAACAAAGACCTGTTCCCTTCCTAAACCTCGTGTTGCCTTCTCTTCGCCACCCAGTTTCCCCTTCCTCTTCACGGAGGAGTCTGAACAGAGGCTGTGGCAATTTATCCTACTTGGTGCTGCTCAGCAGGGTAGGTCTCCCTCTACCTTCCTTCATCCTGTGCATTTCTAATGTCCTAATTATGCGCCCTCTGTCTTCTCGTATTAAGAGGAATTCCTGGCGACCAAGAACATTGTTGACGACCTCATGGAACCCATCTTGCAGCGCGAGTTGCGCAAGCATGTCCCTCCGGGACAGTCTACGTTAGAAGACCAGGCGGAACTCTCCTTCCCCTCCAACCTCGGCAACAGCGGAGTCAGTGAGGCCCAGAAGATCCAAATTCTCATCTACCTGGTGGGTTTTTTTTCCCACGCTTATCCTATTTTTCACCACTTTCTTCATTCTTTTGAGTATGGGGTGCTCCAGCCTTCTTATCCACCGGGTCGACGACTTTCTGAGCAGATAAAATGAGCCGACTACCTTCGTGGTCTTATCAACCTCGATTCTGAATCCCCTATTGCGATTCTGAAGACCTTACGTGTCCCGTTTGCGGAATTAGACAACTGTCATTCAGCATCATGGTTGGGCATGTGCTCCGCATCGGCCTGGTCGGTCACTTGCGAATCCATCGCACAGAGACTGACGAACCAGTGCCTGGTGCACCAACCTATACTCGCCTCCACTGTTCACATTGCACTCAGACGTTTATTCATCGCATGGGCCTACTAGGCCACATGCGCGTCTACAGAAACCTGCGGTAGACAACCGTCGGCCGCTCCACACAATCACCTCCTCACCAGCTTCTCACCGCACATGAACATCACCTACCACAAGCACCCACGCGGCTCGTCTGCTGCATGTGTGGTCGCAGCCTGGGACGAAGACAGTGCGTCGAGCAGCGTAACTCGGAAGGCAGTCAACTGACGCCGGCAGCTGGGCTTGTGCTCCCGCTGGGTATACAGATGGTGGGAATGAGTACCCAGTCATCCTCGTCCTTCTTACCCCTGTTGGGTGTTGTTGGTAAAAAAAAAAGTCCTGGTCAAGTGTATGTTGTGGACCAGGGGGTGCGGTGACACGTCTAGGTGCAGGTTCGGCCATGCCAGCCACCTGCGCCCTCCACCGCCTCCGATCTTCCTGACTCTGTCTTGACACCGGGTCCAGGTGGGGAGTGGGGAGGAGAGAGTGTGGTAGGTGCTGCGCAAGTCTACTATCACCATAAACCTATTCACGCGCAAGACACCGTGCCTGCTGCACCTAGCTGTGCAGCATACCGTGGGCATCGTCGAAATCGACGGTTGAACTGTCATGGGTCATGTGCTCCATTCTAGCCTGCTATACTACATGTCTCAACATTACTTGGTTATCTGTGTGTCCAGGGCCTCCTTAATGACTGATTCAGGTTACTGTCGATGTTTTTTACTGCTTCTTCCGACGCCACTGGCTCACGACAAGTCCAGCGAGAGTGTGTGGACTATAGCCCTCCTTTTGTACGAAAAAAGGGGTTAGACCATGGTTCGCCGGTTGGC
>CACRXP010000074.1:437483-453463 GCA_902702965.1 Spirometra erinaceieuropaei
ATGTTTAGCGGAGTCGCGGTTTCCTGTGACGTCTGGCTTCCTAAGGTGGGCGTCTATGTCCACCCCTTGATTGCATCGACCTCACGTTCCTGGATTGTGTCCGATCGTGGTGTAAGGCCTCATTGGATAGCGGCCAGAATCTGCTGTGTTGTAATACTGTCCTGGCTTACAACCTTTTTGTGGCCAACCGACTCGCCTGGCCTAAAATTGCTGTTGCTGTCTAGCCCGTGGCTGTCTATTTGACGACGATCTTCTACGTAAGCCTTGTCTTTACAACTATAACATGCCTGATTATTCGGTTTCAGTACGCATGCTAGGGTTGCGTTTCTGGCTAAGCTTAGGTGATTGAATTTATGATTACGGTCAGGTTAGAGATTACAGTTAAGGTTGTTTGCCTTCTGCGGATTCTGTTAACTGCCCCATCCATCCACCCTACTAGTAGAACTAATATTAACGCCCTTCCGGTATTACAGGAGGCCCTAGGCTCGATTTTATCGGTGGGCTTACATATTCAATCCTCGCCGTTTATCTGCCACATCTGCAGGCTCGCTTACTTCAAAACTAACCGAGTAGCCTTCAGGCCGGACAGATCATGTAAACTGACGCCGTCAAACCAGCAGAGTTGGCGGCCATCTACCATTAGTTATTTGTATTATAACCGCCTTCGAGCACTGTGCCTGACTCACTTCATCGTACTGCACTTAGAGTCGTCTGGGGCCAGCAGCCTCAGAAAACCAAAACGCCCTAGGTTGTGACGCCATACTGCTAGGTAAGTTCGGGGGACCGGCCGAACAGTTTTCACTGGCATAAATTCGGCAGCACCGCTTTCGACAGCTTGCACTTTGAAATGCGCTCCTCATCGCTGGACATCGCTGAACGACCACAAATAGTACGACCTAGGCGTCGCCTTGGGATGCAGCATTTCTGACAGAACCACGCCGATTCCTTCTGCACTCACACTGATACAAATCCTGCCTTTATGATAGTTCACTTCTTGGTCGACCTAGAGGCAGAAGGCAGCCCCGTGGAGCGCTTTTCGGTCATAAGCTTTTTATTTTTCTAACCGACACTGGCTGGCCCCAAACACTGTCCAGAATCCTGTTCGAGAGAATTCAGTGGTATTGCTTACAGCACTTATCTAGTCCGACTTGTAACCCCCCCCCCCTTCTATAACCTACCGCCTCTATCCCACCACACCATCTTATCCGTTTGTTTGCGATGTAATAGCAGCTTCTGGAAGCCTGTCAGTACCCTCAGCAGTGGGTTAGTTGCGTGAGCCAGAGTGCTTCCAAGTAGAATCAACCGTCCTGGTGTTTGGGTCGTGCATAAATATAAGGACCCACATGTGTATGAACGGGAAGTGCACATGCCGGGCGTTTCCTGTTCATAAAACCCACTCGTATGCCCATCCCGTCCCTGATTATTATCGCCATCGGACACGGGGTTAAGTATCCCCTCGTATTACAGGTGGCTTTTGGCTAGATTTTCGAGGGATATCTATTCCGGTGTCCCAACTTTAATCCTCCGGACCATAATACCAACCCCGACCCCCCCCCCCTCCCCCTCGTAATTTTGCGCAGGGCCACCTGTAATACGGGGGCGGCACCTATTTCCGTATCCTAACATCACTACAGAGCACGAACAGCTGCGATCGAAATCGACCAAAGTACGAACTGCGACGCTTATGTTGTCCCTGCCATCATGGGTAAGCCTCTGCTCCGTCCGCGCTTTGTAGTCAACCTGTTTTTGCCACCGGATCCTCAATTATTTACAAACACCGGTGTCTTGTCCCCCTTGGGAAATTTTTGAGCATTTGTGTAGAGAATATCGGCTCCGAAGTCATGCACGGTGACAGGCAAAGGCCAGACTAACATGTGTAGACATTTTTAAAAAGTGAATTCAGTGGAATCCCAAGCGAACGTTACACCTAAAATGACTACTGGTATGCTTGTTCCTATCCCTTTTAGGCCAGCAAGTATTTTAAGGAGGTCTTCGGCACCCACTGTACTCCCCTGGACCCTGTCGCTTTCACGGAACCCTGGTCTGAGTCTCGGTTATTGTCATCATGAGGTCAACTGACAAGGTCAGCACTCAGCTCTCGCTTCCAGACGCAGAACCGAACTCTCACCCCTTACTCACCCACGTGGGTGTTCTCTTTCTATCAAAAGTGTTTTCCCATTACTTTTATTTTGTTTCGTGTGTGTGCTTTTTGTCAATGCAGTCTATGCAGCTTCGGTTAGTACTCCAAGTGACTTGAACTCATAGATCATCCTGGGACATGGATGTAAACTTCACTTGAGTTGTGAAGCGTCGCAAAACTCGACCAGGTCAGTCGCCAAACTCATTCCGACCTGTTACAGTCTGTTCCCATCACAAAACGTTAACCGATACTCTGAAACGTGTTTACGATCCAAAAAAATCAATCTATTTGGATTGTAATATTAACTATCGTGCGGTATAATCCCCAAATATTTCAGTCATGCCAGGGCGCCTGCTTGTGATCCGGCTTCTTTCCCGCACCCTGCAGAAACTACATTAAAATGGCTACTTAATTACTGAGAATGTTTCCCACTAGTCTTCAATACCCTTATAAATTCGTTTCATAAAAACATGCACAGAACTATTTTTCTCGTACTCACTTGGTAGGAAATTAGGTCTTATTTAGATTTTGTGTTTAAAGAAGAGATATATTCTGGTTTTGAGTCACTTAATTCCCGAATCATTTTGAATTCGACCTGTCGGTGCAAATTTATTCAGAATTTCCGAACTACAAGCTGTATATTTCCCGTGAAAATAGAATCATGCATTTCTATGCGCTCTTAACCAGAAGCCATACAGGGCTCATAAAATTTTGAAATGACTGTGGACCATGTTGTATATCGTATGAGCATTAAGAAGAGATATTTTAGGGTCTTAAAGAACGAATTAGGAACTTTATAAAACAGAGAAATACCCTTGCAATAAAAGACAATATGAAGGGAGGAGTTGAAGGGCGTTCAGAGCTCAGTGATCAGATTCTAGTTCTGTCTGGGGTTTAGGGAGGGGAGGAGGAAGGTGTCTTGCCATTAACTGTCCGTGTTTCGTCGCTGTACCACGACGTGGCGGGTGTGAACACGTATGCTGCGTTTGTCCTTGTCCAGGGAAGCCTTAGCGCCTGCACAGGCGCTTTATGGGAGCACAGGGCTGGGTTGGCTAACCGTACGGCCACTGCTTCTGCCGTCGCAAGTACTCGCTGACGCAGGGACTCGGAGTGTCAGAATGCTTGGTCGACGTCTATCCGGTGGCCACTGCCGACCAACTTAGCAACAATTGCGCTTTTTCCCACTTTGGTTTAGCCAAACAGGATGGTGCTCTCGTATCCGTCCAGCTAGACGTCTTGTTGCTCAACCCGCTCCACAGGAGCAAGTGAAGGCTTAGATGCACACTGAAGAGGTCTGGAAATGCAGAAACGGAGTGCTTGTGAAAACCAATGTTATCCTGGCGGCTGGGTAGGTGCGCGCGATAGCGGATTTTAAGCGACGATAAAGGAGTTCGCTCGCCGGATTCCCTCGAAATGGCAATATGAAAAATAACTCTGTCTTAGCCGTCAGCGCATCAGATTTTGGAGGTCGTTCTTTCATATATTTGTTGAAAACTTGTACTTGATACGGCTGCCATCATGCCTGAGCTAGCCGGCCTCGATATCCCGAACTGCACCTCTCCACGCGTGACTATCCGCGGCAGCAGATCTGGACAGCTCAACCCATTCCTTTCGCCAACGACGCAGACCGAATACCGAAAGTCCAAGAACCACCTCCATGTCTTGACGAACTCTGTCGAGCCAGGTTTTGAACTGACCCCCTCTTCGACGCTTCCAATGGGGCAACGGTGCCGGATCGAGGGCAGTAACACTGAGCTCCTGAAGTGGACGACGAAGAACATGCCCGAACCACCTCAGTCGTCTTTCTTGGATGGCCTGGGTTATCCTTGCGATGTTGTCGCAGCGAGCGCGGACTGTCTCATTTTGAGCCGAAGTCGTTGAACTTCACTCGAAGGATGGTCCTTAAACAGTGGTGGTCAAATACCTCCAGTTTTCGCTCGTCCTCCATGCGCAAAGCCCAGCATTCACAACCGTAAAGAAGGACAGACCGGGCAGATGAACGGTACACGCGAATCTTAGTGGCGATGCAGAGGTCACGTCGGATCCATAGACATTTCCGAAGGCTTGAGAAACCCCAGCGGGCAAAATCGACTCGGGAGACAATGTCGTCCTTACTCTGTCCATTAGGCAGCAGCCTCGCCCTGAGGTATTTAAAACTGTCTACTTCTTCAAGTTGTCAGCCATCATTACCGAGGGGTGCCTTCTCCTGGTCAGGGATGAAGCTTGAAAACACTTTGGCCTTCCCAGCGTTTATGGATAAACCGACCGATTTAGCGACCTCGTTCACACGTGGCACCATAGACTGCAGATCACCAAAACTTGAAGCAAGTAAAGCGATATCATCGGCATAGTCGAGATCAGTCAGTCGATGTCCGGGTGCAAATTTAACGCCGTCACTCTCGCGTAGGGCCCTCCCGAGGATTCAGTCAATAGCGTAGTGGAGCGATAATAGACCTTGATCATGGCGATTATTTTTGCCGGTACACCATCTAGTGCCATTATCTGCCACAGGGACTCACGGTGAACGGAATCGAACACGGCGGCAAAGTCAATGAAGCAGACGGCCGTCGGTTGTTGATAGCTATGGCGAAATTCGAGAATACGCCTCAGTGTAAATATCTGGTTTGCGCATCCACGTCCAGCACGAAATCCGGCTTGGTTGGGTCTCGTTCTTGAGTCATGCACAGCCTGGCATCGCTTGAGTAGAACAATAGCGAAGATCTTCGCAGCAACGTCGATGAGACTTATGCCGCGGTAGTTCTCGCATCTCGTCTTATCTCCCTTGAGGATAGGTACAAGGATGCATAAGCCCCAGTCACCAGGAACAACCACGCTCGTTCAATCACCTCATGGAGCCAGGGCGCCAGCATGTCGACAGAAGACTTGTAGATTTCAGCGGGTATACCGTCCCTTCCGGGCGCCTTATTGTTGCGCAACTTTCGTATGGCATCGGCGACGTCTCCTTCAGAGGGGGGGGGGGTCGCATGGCACTGCATAGGTAGGAGAGGGAGGAAACTCCGCTGAGGAGTGTCACCAACGTTCGAGGTCTGTTCCATGGAGGTCGCTATTTCAGCCCAATATTGCTTCCGGTCATCCCTGGCCGATTTTGCCGTCATCTCCCGAAGTTGGCGGAAGTATTCATCGTTGCGGGACCTGGCTCTAGCCGTCTGAGCAGACAACTGCAGGGTTCTTCCGCTGATCCAGTCACTGCGGCGTCGTTGGATGTATCCAAGGATTTTCTCAGCTGCCCCATAGACTGAAGTCTGCAGTGACGGCCACTGGTTACTGACTTCTCCGTCGACTCGGGTCGTAAAGCAGGTCCGGATTTCTCTGCTTAGGGCCTTGGCAGCGCTGGCTTGCCGGATTTTTGCGACATCGAGGCGTCTAGGACGTGGCATTTTTGGCGCGGATGAAATACGAGCTTTCAAGCGTGTACGGACGAGGACATAGTCCGACCCATGGGCGTTACCAGTCTCGGCACAACGCATCGATCTGCTATGGTGAACCCAGCTGCGGAACCTCGAGCTGACTAGTATGTAGTCAATCTGACTGGCCGTATGACCGTCGTTTGAATACCAGGTCAGCAGATGTTTTTTGCGATGCTGGAAACATGTGTTGGTGACAAGCAGTCAGTTCCGATTTGCGAAGTTCAGCAATCTCTCACCATTTTCACATCGGAAGCCAAGCCCAAAGCGGCCAAGAAGATGACTGGTTGTGGGGTCGCCAGGTCCAGTTCGACCATTGCAATCACCAGCAACAATCAGCAGATCGCGGCGAGGCAGTCTTTCAACTAACACTTGCAACTACAAGCAAAACGCCTCTTTATCGCGCTGTTCGGCAGCCGAAGTTGGTGCGTACACAGAGATGATTGAGATGCACGTGAAGTGACCTTTCAGTCGCACGTAGGCTATCCGGTCATTGACTGGTTCCCAAGCAAGTAGCGTGAGGTTTGCTTGTTGCGATAGGGCGATCGCCACACCGTGTCTACCAGAAGAATCGCGCGGGTCCCTGTGGTACAGGGTAACGTGTGATTCGACTCCAGAGATCTTTATTTCACGGGAGCCTGAGTTAGGGAGTCGAACTTCAGACAGACAGCAAACATCAACTTTGTACTGATAAAGGCTGCGTGCGATCAGACTTAGGGTACCGGGGTCCCGGAACGTTCGCACATGCCGGCATCCAGTACCGAGAGTCCGTCCACGCTTGATTAGTCCAGCTCGCATACTATTCGCCTGCACCACTGGACCAGGGTTGCGGAGCCCGTCGGTTCCCGCGGACGCCGTAGCATGGGTCGTAATGCCATGATCGGACGTATTTCATGAGGTTTCTTGGGAATTTCGAATACGGGTGGGCCCCCAACAGCCGCTCGGATTGTTTGTTCGAGGTTGTCTCCTCTAGCGCTTTGGCTTAGAAACCTCACCACAAGGCAGCGGTGGCAAGTAAACTTATTTAATGGCAGTTTACGATCGCCATGTCACGATGCCCTCATTGGGTTTTGCGGCTTTTTATAAGGCTTTCAGTGTGCCAGACCTCAGCCCACCGCACCGTGGTAGCAATGTCGCTGCTGGTGGGCGATTGCTTATTTGTCAGACCTGGGTCTGCTTATTTCGCAGCTAACCTTCACAGAAGGTCGTCCCACTATCCGCCACCTGTGGACGCGCAGGCTAAAGGCTAATGAGTAGCCGTTTCCTCCCAGAATGTTCCATATAATGGCGAGTTCATTCTCAAGCCTATCTGGAGTGCATATTCTCTTAGCTCGGTTGGTGAGGTTGCGAACCAAGCCTCGTTTCTGGTTTAGAGGGACAAAACTGTAGAAATTTTTGCACTGCCCTGTCCATGGCTTCTTGCGAAATACGCTTTTACTAATTGTTCCATCGGGAATTCGAGTAAGTAAGACATCCATAAAGGGGAGGCACTCTCCGTTCTCTTTTTCCAAGGTGAAGGTTAGCGCTGGGTGAGCCTGATTCACTTTACACAGGAGGGTGTTCGAATCAAGCGTTTCATACGCTATTGCGAATATGTCATCAACATATCGAACATAGGAATGAAGGTCATTTATCATCGGACAGAGATGGGTTTTCTCTTGTTTTCCCATGAAGACATCAGGTAGTAGCGGGTGATCCCATCGCTACGCCACCGATTTGGCGGTACAATCGACCATCGAATCTGAACTGCACATTTAGCGTGCAGCGAAAGAGCAATTTCTTCAGGCCTCCGACCGGCATTCCGGCCGGAGAATCCAACTTTACAATCTCGTCATATAAAAATTCTATCGTTTCAGTGGGAGGAATGTTAGTGAACAAAGACGCGGCGTCTAGGAACAGCATCGTTTTCCCATTAGGGTCTGTGTATCTTATACAATCGACGAATTCAAATGTTCAGATTGGCAAAGTTGAGAGATCCGGGTTATTTACTTGAAGATGGGCTCTCCGGAACAGGTTTATCGATCAGCCTGAGGCCGGCCAACACATGCCACTTGAAATTTCTGATCGATTAAGTGCATTTTACGCTTTGACAATGGAGAGCCGACCGATTTCTTTAAAACGTCAGCATTTAAATAAACCTGTTCCAGAGAGCCCATCTTCTTCTTCAAAGAATTCAAATGTGTCCCGTAAACTGCGTGACGCTATGCTGTGTCGGATCAGCTTAGGCCTTTCCGCCAGCCATTTAGCAATTGTATGATAGGGGGAATTACTCATGTCTAATATCGGCCTCCCTTATATTACTGCACGGATCCGATGATGAATAAGCGAAAGCGTACGTTTGCTGGACTTTACGTCTTAGATGTCTACATGGGTATCATCGCTGAACCCAAAAAATACCCTCGCATTAGGTACAAAATTTAAAGACGTAATTTCCTACCAAATGACTATAAGGGAGCACATTCTTCGGCATGTTGTCTATAAAATATACTTTAAATTATGAGGACGTTGAAAATTAGTGGGATAACTTATACTACTCAAGTAGACACTTTTTGCGAAGTGTACTTTTTGCAGACGGCCAAAAAGCTCGTCCAAAAGCCAGCACCCTGAAGTCTAAAATTGCTTGGGATTATTCTGTACGATAACCAATATTATAACCCTATTTAAGTGATTTTTTCGAACTGACACGTATTTCAGAACTTCGGTCAAAATTTCACGAAATAGCACATCTACTGTACACTTGCGAAAGCAGACGTTGGGGGGGGGGGGCTCTAGTAACCATTTACTATAAAAATTACAAATTATGGAATAAATGTGGAGACACAGAGTAATTCTTCAAATCATAAATTCGGATCACTGTGTTTCAATGTAGGTGATTGTGGAATAAATTTTCACTCGTCGGGTCCCGACATCGATCGAAACTCCTGCCGGCTCCAGGGTGCAGAATACTTTCCTAGTTGGCCGTCTTGAGAAGCTGTGCTGCGGCCCTGTCAAGGTACCAAGTCGCCTGACCTTCAAGGGGCTGGACCAGGCTGGCCGGGTATAGCGGTTTCGGCTCATTTCCTTGGATTATTTTCTGGAAAAAAAGGCGGTTATGAGAGCAGTGGGTCAAAAGCAAATGGGTAAGTCTTTGGGCACGGAGACAGTCCCAGAAGAGACACCATCATCCAAATCCCGGAACCGTTATGGGGAATCGATATTGCAGGATGGCATTGCCGACAAAGACAAGGGAGACTGGAATGGCCATCTCTGGCTTATTAGCCGTCGTCAGCCAGTCATACCCAACCTCAAAGTGTGGAACACCCGAGGCTCGAACTCGCGACCTGTTAGTTAGAAGTCCACGCCTCTAGCCACTGGGCCACAAGCCCGTTACCCTGTCGCTTTCGATTGGGAATATACAATGGTAGTGGGCGAGCCTCGGGTGTTCCACACTTCGGGGTTGGGTATGACTGGCTGACGATGGCTAATAAGTCAAAACTGGCCATTCTAGTCTCCCTTGTCTTTCTCGTTAATGCCATTCTGCCGCTGTGCAGCTGCTGGTTGGGCTCGAGTGAGGGCCCGTAAGGCACAACAGAACGAGTGAGTTCCGTAAGAACGATCGGTGAGCGCCCCCTACCAATCGATATTGCGTGTAAATGGGCCATTACTAGTTATGCCAGCCTCCAGTGCTCTCAGAGTCATTGGTAGCCTCAACGTCCCCGGAGAGCAACGCGACTTTCGTGTGCTGTTGGAGTTGCAAGACCAGATCAGGCCGAACCCAAATCAGCTTCACAGCATAGTTAACACAAACCAGCCCCCGCCTGAATATTCATCTGATGCCACGACGCCGCCTCCTTTGGGTGCCCCAAGTCTAGCCTCTACTGATGGGGCCGACAATTTCATCCGATCCTCGGATGGGGAGAAGCCAAAAACAAATGAGGCCACTGAGGAGTTGCGGAGGCACGATCGCTAAAATAAGGAATTTACTCATCTGATCCTTTGTATTCACACCCGAACCCATCATTAGAGGCGGCAACTGGTAGAGGTTCGAGTACAGATCCGAAACGTCTGACGAATAAGACTCTTGTTTCCCGGTAGGAGGGCGCTCACCGATCGTGCCACGTAACTCACTCGTCCGTTGTGCCTCAGGGCTCTCTCTCGAGCCCCCCCCCCAGAAGCTGGACAGTGACGCGTGACAGGCAGAATGGCATTACCGAATAAGACAGGGGAGACTGTTATTGGCCATTTCTGAATTATTAACCGCTGTGAGCCAGTCATACCCAACCCCAAAGTGTGGGGCTCGATCCCGTGACCTGCAATCTCGTCCCGTCGCCTACTTCCTGGAACTCGCATTTCGCCTGTAGCGGACTGTTACCTATGGTGACGGGCAGTCGTCACGTCCTCGCCGCTCTGCTCTGTGGTATGTTAGATGACCATAAATGGAGACCGTTTCCGCGATTTCTGGATCCCAAGTCAGCCTAGGTATTGGTTACTTGTTGACACGCTGCACAGCTGGTGAGGGATGTTCTATCGTTTAAAGGTCATTTTTTTCTGGACAACTATATAAATGGTGATGGCAGGCCCCCGCCCGAAGTTTGTTAGTTCTGCATCATGACCCTTCGAAAAAAAAGCATGCACTCCACTAGAGGCGCCGATCTTTTTTATGGTAACATTCTAGGACGGGGTCTAAATGTCACTGTGGTTTCACTGACATTTGATTTCAGTATTTGGTGGTGAAATGTGCACACACACAGATGGCCTAGCAGTGTGCCCGTGTTCGGCATCTTGCTGTGCCGCTGAGGCACAGTCAGCCCTCAGGTGACGTCTTGAGTACCGGACGGCGACGAGGACTTGCAGACGTCATCAACACCCCCTTCGCTTGCGCATGCTCGGGTCCGCTGTCTGTTTACTTTACCCCCCCAACTGCGGCGAGTCACGGCAGGGCCCGCCGACGCTTGTCGCGATCCAGCTTTACTGGTCAGTCAATCACAGGCGAACACAATCTACCAATCAATTTCTCACACAAGACCGCGGTCCCTGATGGTCGATTTTATTTCACCTCGTCAGCAAAATACTGGCCCTCGGCGACCTGCCAGAGTACAGTATATACTTTATATGCTCTGGCTCTCGCTATTTAGTGGCACGGGATGTATTGGAAGCGGTTATCCTGGACAGCCAGGCCCCTTGGGGCCTAAAGGACATCCACATCACGTCGGATCCTCGGTGGAATTCGATGCCGGTGGAAGGGGCTGCGTGACTAGGGTGAAACAAAGGAATGGTCCCTAGCTGGGCGCTAGTTAGGCCTTCATGAACATAACTGGTTAAATTGAAAAGCCGTGGTCCAGTCGTTGCCCTGATACTACAATTTGCCGGTCATGAAACGTTAGAGGTGTTAAGCTGGTAGTAATGGTTCCTTAAAAAACGTTTAGCTGACCCGGACGTTCCTTTAGCGGGGGGAAGGAGGTAGGGGCGTTGAGCAGGAAGATGACAGGCAGGTCGCATTTCTCGACGCATACGCCTCCGATATGCTCCTTTGCCTTGCAGAGACCCGACTGTTCCTCAAATGTCAGCCAGAATGGCTCTTCACCATCCTGGCAGCTAGCATGCCCGAATACATACGCTCGCAATCTCTACAAGTGACCGGAATGTCGAGAGAATGGGACTTTCGATTAGAAACCTGCGGAACTAGTACTCACATGTCTGTTGGGCAACTTACTTTGAAATATACGCTTTTTTCTGTACTACAATGTATCCTGGAGAATCGTCTCACACCATTGCTGCCGGTGATTACTACCTAACAGGGCGTTTTCATCGCGAGGGTTAATAGCAGAGAAGAACTTAGACCGCCATAGCCTTCTTTAGAACTCAGTTAAGTGGGGTGACGGCAAAAACAGTGATTGAGACGAACGGAATATCTTTTTCCGGCCATTGTCACCCAGCAGTGCCCCAACCACAGAATTAGAAAAACCCCAGGCCCGGGGGCGGACTCTTTGGTCTTTGGGTTCCAGGGCCGCCAAAACGGTGTCTCACCCGTTAAACAAATCTGGTCCTCAGAAATGGTCGATATTTACTCTGCATTGTGACCTGTCGCTGTGCAACGTCTGTGATATCTCTCCAGACTAGGGAGATCTACTGGGACGAGTGGGTTCCGTGCTGTGGACACATCTTCCACATAATGGAAGGTGGATTATATTTATGACATGCCGTCGTGTCGACGATAACGACGAAGTGAGTCTACGGGCGAAAAGAGGGGTCAACACACCTGAACCGATCAAACAACAGCCGGTCAGGCATTTTCAGAGACAAAGACCTACCGTAACGGCCTCAGCCTTGTTCCGGCCCGCAACCAGGAAGGCGACATGCTTCGACTTGTTGATCACGGGGAGTGTAAGTGTGACACGATTGGGTGGTGGTTTCGGGCTGTCAGTGATAGGTGCAACAACGAGATCCTCAACCTAAAGTAGTTGGAGGGGAAGTAAGTGAGACTGGTTTTGCAGATACAAGCGAAGATGTGAGTTCCAAGATCAACTGTTTCTGCAGTCAGAAAATCTGGCAGAAATTCAAAAGGCAATAGAAAATGGTGTAAAACCACTGCCATCAGGTTATGTCTGTGGGATGTTGGTGAACTCCAGAGGGCAATGTCTTTCTTTAACCTCGCTGCCATTTCCTCAGGGGATACAGGGAAGCCTCGTGCAACACTTTTGCCCGATAAGGACGCAAGAAAATAGAGTAGTTTAACACTTTCAAAGCCGCACAGCGCTTTCGAGTACTGATAAAGACAACGTTTGGTCAATACAACGGCCCAGAGATAACAAATCGGTTACCGTGAGAGAACTACTTCGACCGAATTCAGAAAAGGTGTGAGTGCCTCCTCAACTAACCTCGGCTAATACCTTGTCAACTTCCGCGCTAATGAAGACCTACGCTGACAATGAGAGGCTGGGTGGGGAAGTTGAGTCTCCCGTGTCACCAGGACCGACAACCCGTATCCTGTAGACGCGTACAAATTAACTGACGTCTGAAACTACTGCTCGCAGAGAATCGCCAAGGTCTTGAAGGAGACACGATCGCTGTGACAAGAGCTTTATTAGCCTGACTTTTCGGAGTCCTGCTCGAACTCATCATCAAACACAAAAGCAGATACGGGTGGTTCATGCAAAAGAGGCTGCAGTATTTATAGGATGCAGTCGCCATGTTATCGCTTACCTATGAATATTCACGGCTCTCCCTCCCTTTTGATCAGGGATCGTTGCACATGGTGTGATCGCCGTTTGATGGCCGACATTCGCGTCGTTAATTGCTGCAATTTCATCACGTGCGTTGGATGTTGGTGTGATGATAACTCGACCATCGGATGCAGTTGCGGACAAAGCAACTACGTCGGGGAAACCGGAAGACAGCTCTGAACGAGAATGGCCAAACACGCTGCAGCGGTGCGGAGAAATGATGCCAGCTCTCAAGTTGCGGCTCATTCGACGAGATCCGACCACACATTCAAATTTGACGAGACAGAAATTCTCGCAAGAGGTGACAACCGCGTGAGCCGGGAGCTACTTGAATCATGGTTTACTGGCCCCCAGTCAATTAACAAGTGCAATTCTCTTCCCCTTCCATACTCGGCGCTGAGACTTCGCTTAGGCGGAGTAATTAGCCACGCGGGGAACGCACAGGTGAACACTTTTCCCAACACCAGGTTCAGTGCGTCAGATGGTCGAGCAATAATCACACTAACATACAACGCACGTGATGAAATCGCAGCGATTACCGACGCGAATGTCGGCCATCAAACGGCCATAACACCATGAGCAACGATCCCTGATCAAAAGGGAGGGAGAGCCGTGAATATTCATAGGTATGCGATAACATGGTGACCGCATCCTATAAATACTGCGGCCCCTTGTGCATGAAGCACCCGTATCTGCTTTTGTCGCTGGTGATGGGTTCGAGTAGGAATCCGAAGCGTCAGGCTAATAAAGCTCTTGTCACAGGGGTCGTGTCTCCTACTTCAAGACTACTTCCTGGGACTCGTCTCTTGGCTTCTATTTGCAATCACCAAGGTCCCCCGAGCCCATTTAAGCCGGCTTGCCTCCTTCCTAAACTAGGCGGGGCAGCGGTAGCGGGATGAATCGATTTGCCGACGTTTCATGATTGGTGGGTTTCAGTGCCGTCATCGGGGTCGGTAGCATTTTGCCAGACCTCGACTGGTGTTCTGTGAATGCTCACTCGCTCACCGGAATTCCGCAGTTAACTTACGCTGGGTAGTCAGCAGTTAGGCCCCCCAACATCATCTGGTTCAACTCCGCATCATCGTCAGACAACGATCACGCGTGGTGCCGTGAGGGGGTAGGTTGAATCAGCCAGTGATGATAAGTGCTATCCAAGGTGCAAGCAGACAGGGGCTGCCGTCTAAGTGAGCAACGTTGACACTTATTCAGCAGATAGATTTATGCACACTTCGTGACCGATCTCATGAAATGTTGGCCAAAATCCTGGAATGCGTTTTCGATTAGGAAGGATTACTTAGGTGGGGTTGTTATTACTAATTTTCATGCAGCATAACCCTATAACATTCCGGACTCATCAGGATGTCGGCTTTTGAATTCACTTCTTTTCGACCTCCTGCAGAAACCACACGGTAAAAAAATGACTACTTAAGTAGCATGCATGTATCCTATTGATTTTAGATGGTCTTATAAATTCGAACACATTTTATAGAAAACGTACACAAAAATATGCTTTCTTTTACTTTTTTGATAGAAAATCACACTCTCTTTATATCTTATACCCGAAAAAAGTGCATCTTCAGGTTTTAAAAAAGTTTCGCAATCCCCGAATAATTTTGAGCCTGAGCTGCCATTGCGTCAACGTTAAGTGATTTCAGTCTACAAGGTGCGTGCCTTCCGCGTAAGGAAAATCATGTATTCCTCTATGCCTTTAAGAAGATACCACTTGAAATTTCGCAATGGATCCAGACTGTGTTGTACATTTCATGAGGAGCATTGGTAAACGGAAATGCGCAGTCCTTAAAAATTTCATTATTATAAATTTTTCAAACCCAAATACACACTTTCTTCGGGTATAATACATGAAGACAATGTGAGTTTTTACCAAACGAGCAAAAGAAAGCATATGTTGTGCGTGTTTTCTGTAAAATTTATTTGCATTTATAAGATTATCGGAAATCAGTAGTGAAAATTCATGCTACCTAAGTAGTCAAGTTTTACCGAGTGTGGTTTCTGCAGAAGGACGAAAAGAAGTGCATTCAAAAGCCGACATCCTGGCGAGTCCGAAATGTTATAGTATTATGCTGCTTTCTAATCAATATAACAACCCCATCTAAGTGCGTAATCGAAAACGCGTTTCAGAATTTCGGCTAACATTTCATGAGATCGGTCACGCACTGTACATTCGAGTAGTCCAATCGGCAGACTTCGTATGCCGCGGCGGCTGGCTCGTGCATGCAGCCTGACTAAGTTTGACTACAGTGGTGACGGCAGCGGCCAAGGGGTATCTAAATCGCACCTGACAATTTTTTGTTATTGCCAGCGCAAAAGCGCACTCACAGAGAGAGGGAGAGAGAGAGAGAGAGTAATGTGATTCTTGCGACTCAGTAGAAGAGCCTCCAGGGACAACAGTAGGTCACGCCATGCGTGATACCCGTGCAATTGCGGACTTCAAAAGAAATCTGATTGTACGAAAAAAGGAAGGCTACGTAGAGCTGAAAAGAGATGATTAATGCAGTATCCATGAACATGCTGTAGGAATGAGACTTACTGAAAGGAGTTTGTGATTCGGAAAGAGTGAACAGGTATGTCCATCGGGACCGATTCCAAGAAGGAGTAAGTCAAAAGCTGGGTAGCCATGCTCTGTCCCAAAGAAGGCCATTATGTCTGACTGGTATTTGGCGGCTGCTTCTGCCGCACTGCCTTCTACACAAATTTTGTGCACATTTTCGGTCGGCAGATCGGGTAACCGGTCAAAGAGGAGATTCTTGTAAACACCGTAGGTGGAATCCGGACTGTTAAATGGTACGACACGTTCGTCACAAAAGAAGAAATGAACCCGCCTCCAGTCAACGTCTTTTAGAGCCAAGAGGCCCGGCGAAATTTGCACTGGCATAGAGCCACCTGAAACACAAACGAGGTGAGTAAAAGCGCTGCTACAAACTCCAGTAAGATTTACCATTAGTGCTTTTTGGCAGATTCTGGGCTATGGTGAAGTTGTACTCTTTGAATGCAAGATTCTTCGTTATCACAGCCAGTTAAACACAACGACAGTGGCTCAACCTATTGCTTATCAGTTAAAAGTATTAGGAAAAGGAGGGAGAGTGAATAAACCCCCATCCATGCAAAAGTGTTTTTCCTAGGTAGAATAAGGAAAGAGAAGGAGGCGATCACTGGCAGAGTCTGAGTCCTCCCAGGACATTGACGACTAAGCAT
>CACRXP010000074.1:466698-479238 GCA_902702965.1 Spirometra erinaceieuropaei
CAATGGTCGAAAGACTGGCTTCTACCGTTCAACGTAAACAAGTGTAATTTCCTACGCGTCGGCGGATCCAGTTCACCTAACCGCACGGTCAACCGTCTGACTGGCAAACCACTGCAAGTAGTCGACGCCCAGAAGGACTTGGGTGTATGGATCACAACCTCGCTTAAGCCTTCGCTACAATGTTCAAAGGTGGCCAAGTCGATGATGTTTATTCTGTACCTCGTCAAACGGGCGTTCTCCTCCTTTGATGAAGACTGCTTCAACAAGGTCCTTAAACTTTTGTGCGACCGCATCTGGAGATTGCTATCCAGGCATGGAGACCCCGGACCGGTAAATACTTGGGCATACTCGAAAAAGTTCAACGGCGAGCAACGAAACTTTTATCTGGGCAGTGGTCACTGCCCTACGAAACACTATTAACTAATCTTCACCTCTTTCTCTTGAGTTACAGACAGCTACGTGGGGATCTGATACAAGCTTTCCGCATCGTGCGCAATTAGGGCTGCTGCCTCGCATCTGGAGACTTCTTCGAGTTGGCGACTACGACTTACCTGAGAGGGCATCCACTCAAACTGCGTGTGACTGGTGCTCGGCTATACACGCGAAAGTTCTTCTTCTCCAACATAACGGTTGCATCTTGGAATGCCTTTAGTAAGTTTATTTGGTAAGGATAATAGGTAAAGCCTTTGAAAACCCTATAGATTAAACGTCAGCTCGTTAGAAATAACTTTACACGAACAATAAAAAATATTCGCCGTTAAAACAGTATTTGATTAATTTGAGTAGCATTGTCTCAGAGAAAATATTTGCCGGGCCATGGGATATTAGTTCAGATTCGGACTGTCGAGGGAAAACAGGGGACACAAATAAGCATCCGAGCGTTTCTGGAAGAGTTGCAGAGACCTAGCCTCTACGACTGACTGATTGTTCCATTTCTCCACTACCCTTTGCGTGAAAAATTCAGGACGAAGATTCCGCCTGGACATTGTTGTCCGTAACTTCATCGACTAACCATGAAGATTGGGTGAAAGGTGCCACTGAAACATGTTCTCAAAGTTAAGTCCATGTTCAAGGCCGTGTATTATCTTGTAGACGAGGATGTTTTTATATCGATATCCGTAGATGCTTTTAAACGGAGGCTAGATCAACATTGGAGAGCGAACCACAATAACGCCGGACCACGGCCACCTTGACAATTTAGTATTACGACGAGATAACTACCAACATTGAAGTAATATTTGTCTATGTAATTTATTAATTTTAGACCACGTCGCACACCGCTGCTCGCATTCACCACGATGCCTGCAGACTAAAAAAGTTTACTTCTTTTCCTGTATTTAAAGTATGCTTCAACTGTCCGCTGCATTTAACCAACAAACCGAGTTCATTTGCCTCTAAATTCTGTCAACGCATGACATTTTGTGTTCATCTGTACAGTTTTTGTTATTTTCTTGTAGTTCTATCATGGTAATTCCTTTCCATTTTCTCCATATAATTCGTCTGCATGTAACCGTTAGGGATTTTGAAGGTACACACCAATTTTCCTTGAAATACACTGATACTGAAACCTTTGTTTAGGCGTCTTCTTAGGAGATCACTTACAACATCCCTTTAAAAAGAAACTCTGAACAGCAGCGTTTATTTTTGGCAGTCAGAGTGGCGGGTCGTTCCGATCGCTCAACAATATTTTTTACAACATAGCTGTCAGGATACCTGCTCTCAGGAAGCAAGTCTTGGATCTTTTAAAGTCTCTCCTCGATGCAATTGGCAGAGCAACGTTTTAACTTTTGGCGGCAAACAGCAGACTGGATTCCGTTTTTGATTGTGGGGCACGGAACGACCGAACCTAGTGTACTGTGCAGACCAAGTTTCCTCCCAATACACGCTACTTCAGACGCTACAGTTGGATCTCCTATTTAGAAGGATGTCTAGGAATGTGAGCAAACCGGCTGTTTCCATAACAACTCGGAATTTGTTAGACGGATGAGGTTGATTTACTGCGTGAGTGATAAGCCCGTTAGTTGGGCACAGTGTGTAGGCTATCCAGGAAACCAAGATAGCAATAGCCCTCGAAGGCGGACACAGAACACAACAACTTGCCTGGAGAGCACACCCGCGGCAGCTGCTTACGGAGCTTTGTGAACGCACTTATACAGCAGCAAAGTTAGTCCAAGCCCAATCCAACCCGCCTTCCCTGACATTTGATATAGGAATCTTAGTCTTGTCGACCACAACAATAACTACGCCGTCTATCTGATTTTAGAGTTGGTTGTCAAAATGTGCATTTCATTTATAGTTCCCTGAGCGTGTTCGTCAGAATTCCTATCTCTGCTGATTGGCTGAGAGGAATTCGCAGATGAAATAAACCATCTCCGTAAGCGAAACGCTTGTAAGATGTGGTGGGACGTATATCAAGAATATCACCAATCCTTTACGGTTAAGATTCTGATGTGGTCAATAAATCTGAAGACGTCTCGATAGATACGCGGTCACAACAGATACTGTGCAGACCGAAGTTTGTCTGCTAACCACTTCGCTATCGCATAATACGCGGAGGTTCGCAGGATTAAAACAAGCATGACTGGAAGGTTGTCCTTATGAGTTCCTTAAAAATAATTACAATTATAATAATTTTTATTTAATGCCAGTTTACAGGCATTGACAAGGGAAGCGCTAAACACAAATCCGACCAGTAGTGAAAAAAACTCCTGAGTTAAAGAAATAACAATATAGTTGATGGTAGTTTTCATGGTTTGGAGGGTTCAGGAGAAAAAAAACTGCCGGCGGCAAACTTTCGACCGTCAAGACGGGGGAGGGGGGTTGCACGGTATAAGATATTATCATTCGTCAATTTCTTTCACGAAGTTGGGGCTAGTCCAAACAGAAACGCCAAAGAATAGCTGTCGCTGTTGACCAAAGAAATTGTCCTTGGTGAGACCGGCCATAGTGTTCAGAGACCACAAACGCCATCGCTACGGTAGAGTCGATCCGTGGATTCAGCACCCAAAATTTGTGGGAGCTTTTCTGAATGCAAAAATCGAGTAATAGTTCTCTTAAATAAAGGATGATTTTGCAGAGCTTTCACACCCATGGATAGTTTATTCCAAATAGCAATTGCATTTACAGAATAGAACCGACGATATTTAACAGTACGTGCCAGAGGCAGAAATAAGAAGACCTCACGGTGACTGTTACGTCGTGGGTGGATATGATGTCTTAAAGAGGTGAGCGGGTTAAATGTGTGATTATATAAGAGTTTAGATAGCAAAAATAGTCCCT
The DNA here is from genome assembly GCA_902702965.1 of Spirometra erinaceieuropaei. Lineage (NCBI taxonomy): Eukaryota > Metazoa > Platyhelminthes > Cestoda > Diphyllobothriidea > Diphyllobothriidae > Spirometra > Spirometra erinaceieuropaei. The sequence continues at coordinate 469,978 of CACRXP010000074.1, forward strand.
TTTGTAATCTACGGAACCATAAAGGATCAAGGCCCGTAAGCCGGCAACGTTCTTGGTAAGACAAATGTCGGTGTTCCGGGGTTAAAATTCTCTTAGTAAAAAAGTGTTGAACGGATTCTATTTTCTTCCGCTCAGTGGCACACATGAGGCTAAATGAAAACGAACAGTATTCCAGACCAGGTCTAACGTACATGTTGAAAAGGCGCATTCTAATGTCCCTAGTTTTAAAATTTCGGAGGATAAACCCGGTCGTTCTGCGTGCTTTGGAGACTATCAAGGCACAGTGCTCCGAGAGATTGAGACTCTTGGAGTATGATACGCCCAGATCCTTAATAACCCCAGGCACATTTATGGCGTGACCTTCAATACTTAGTTGAGGTTGGCGGTCGTCGCCAACAACCACGACTGAGCACTTATGCCAAGAAAGAGAAAGGCGCCATGTGCGGCACCACTGGGCGAAAGCCTGTAGATCGCTCTTTAGGAGCTCAAGCACGATGTCACGATCTGCCGGCTTATATCGATATGCAACTTTAAGATCATCGGCATATATGAATGGCTTACCATTCTGGAATAAAGCGGGTACATCATTAGCGAAAAGGCAAAATAAAATCGGGCCCAGTACACTACCCTGAATGACTCCACTCCTCACACGTGCGGGGTTGGAGATGGTATTGGAAATCTTAACTCGTTGTTTGCGAGTGCCCAACTAAGAGGATATAAAACTCAAAAGTTTACCACCTATTCCGAAAGAGGACAGTTTTAAGAGACGAAGAGCATGGTCAACACGGTCAAAAGCCTTAGTGAAATCGAAATATACTGTGTAAAGAGCAAAACCATGGTCCCTAGGTTGGAGAACATAGTCAAAGAAAGAGAGTTGACAGGTGTCACAAGATCGAGCTTTGAGGAATCCATGCTGAGCAGCACTCAGTAAGTTATTCGCTGTTAATGGACACATCATCTTATCTTTGATCATTGTCTCCATTATCTTTGAAACCGCAGGGCGGGTGCTTGTTGGCCGAAAGTCATTAAATGACGTGGATTTGCCGTGCTTAGGAACGGGCAAAATGTGTGATTCCTTTCGCAATGCTGGAAGATAGAAATCGTTAGGAATATAGCCGCTTATCTGGGCAGCTTTGGCTGTAATTCTGTCAGCGTGTGGCGACAGATAAATGTTATTTGTGCAGCTTAAACCTAAATCCTTGATGGTGGTACATTCAGTCATAGTTGTGCCTTGGAAGACCACTGGGTGGGGCAGCCTTTCGGGACCTTGACACAGAAGGCGACATTTGGATTGGGAGAATTCCATTAACCATTTTTAGCTCCAAGCTGACAGAACAAGCAAGTCATCATGGATTTATTACGGACAATAATGAGCCGGGTCATCCGCATATATAACTGATTAAGAATGTTTAACTGCGGCCGAGATATCATTTATTTACAGCAGGAACAGAAGAAGACCTAAAACAGTACCTTTTGGAACACCACTAACAATAGGGCTCTCGTCGGAAAATGAAAATCCCACAAAAACCACTTGTTTACGATTAGACTGGTTTGACTTGTTTAAGTCTATTAGGAGACTGCGAATTCCAAGAGACTTTTAAGTGGCACTTTATCAAAGGTTTTACTAAGTTCAAAATAAATAACTGCAACGTATAGATCGTCATTACGTAGGGAAGTATGTATATTGAGAAACGACAGATGACATGTTTCAGTCAGTCAGTCAGTGTATTTGAAGGAAATAGGCTTACGCTTTTAAACTCCCTATTTGCACATAAAAATGGATAAATAAGCAGAATGTAAAGAAAGTACAGCAGTAAGTGTATGCAGGCATTGATTCACATGTGTCACTGGTCTCATTGATAAAGAGTCACATAGTCCGCTTGGTGCTGTGGCATATGTCTGTCAAGCCTACACTTAAATGTCGCCACAGATTGAGACATGACAACCGTCTCGGACAGATTATTCCACGGGTCCACGACACGGTTGGAGAAGAAATATGTTCTCACATTCAATCTACCCTGGGGCAAACGAAGGTTTAAGGGATGTCCCCGGAGGTTAGTTGTTGTGGCGAGTTGGAAAAAGTCATCGCACCGAAGGTCGCATTCCAAGCCACGCACGATACGGTAAGTTTGTATCAGGTCTCCGCGCAACTGCCTATAACTCAGAGGATAGTGATTAAGGTTAGTTACGCGGATCTCGTATGGCAGTGCACTTTGACCTCCTACTAATTTTGTGTCTCGCCTCTGCACCCTTTCGAGCGGATTGTAATCCTGATGTGTCCATGGTCTTCAGGCCTGAATTGCATATTCGTGATGCGGCCTTACAAACGTGCCGAAGACTTTGGAGAAGCAGTCTTCGTCGAAAACTGCGAAGGCCCGCTTGATGGCATATAGCGTTGAAGTTGCGCATTTGGCCGCCTTACAACATTGCGTAGAAGGCTTAAGGTTGTCTGCAACCCAGACTCCGAGATCTTTCTGCGTTTCCGCATTTCGAAGTGGTATTCCGTTCAGATGATATTGCCGTGTACTAGGGGTCTGATTTCCGGGGCGCCGTATGGTAGATTTGGTCAAATCGAAGGACAAGAGCCATCTGCGGGACCACTCGTCCAATCAGCAAAGATTTTCTTGAAACATGGTCTCATCGGCAGCATTCTGGATAACTTTCCATATTTTTATGTCATAAGCAAACATGGCACTATCACACTCTAACCCATCTACACAATCATTGATGAACAAGAGAAAGAGGGTTGGTCCGAGCACGGAGCCTTGTGGGACTCCACTCCCTATGAATGTCCGCCTTGATTGCTGTATTTCTACGCAGACAATTTGGGAACGGTTGACTAGGAAGTTTTCGATCCATTTGAGAAGTTTGCCACCGATGCCCATAATTCTAAAATTGTGCAGGAGACGCTGGTGTGGGACACTGTCGAACGCCTTCCGGAAATCAATATAGGCCACGTGCACAGGGTGTTTTGCGTTTAGGGCTCTTCTCCAAATTTGCATTGTATATAGCAAGTCCGTTACACATGATCTTCCCCTACGGAAACCATATTGTGCATTGGACAAGAGATTGTGACTTTCCAGATAAGTCATCAACTCCTTTTTGATGATTTTCTCCATCTCTTTGCAGCAGATTGATGTCAGACTAACGGGTATGTAGTTAGTTACTAGAGCACGACTACCGCTTTTGCAGAGGAGCGTAATGTGGACCGTATTCCAGTCTCTGGGAAGGATTCCAGCATCGAATAATTCCTGGCACAGAAATCTTCTAAATCAGTTGCTCAGATCTTCCGTCAGAGATCATCTGCTAAGTCCCACCAAGTCATTCCGCCCTTGCTTAGTGCAAGTGATGCCTTCATTACAGAGGAGTCAGGCAAAGCAGAAATTTTAAATTCGTTTTTTGCCAAACATTTCACCATTGAAACTGATCAGATCCCTTTAATTATTTCGTTGTCTGATGCTTCTCTGAGCTTCATTAATTTTTCTCCTGAATGTATTCAAAAACTGATAAGCCATCTTCCTAACTCTCACTCAGTAGGTACGGACAATATCCCAAACTCTTTGATAAAACAGCTAAGAGATTTTCCTCCTCTGTTTAGCAAAATCTTTTCAGTATTTCTCGTAAATGGCTTCTTCCCTGACTATTGGAAAACTTCTATTATTATTCCAGTATTTAAGTCTGGCTGTCGTTCTGACGTACATAACTATCGAGGTGTCCATAAAACACCCTCTCTCGCCAAAATCTTCGAAAAAATTATCGCCGTAGAAATTACCGAATTTTGCATAGCCAATCAAGTTATCAGCCCTTCCCAGCATGGTTTTATACCAGATCGCTCTTGTGAAACATGTCATCTGTCGTTTCTCGATCTACTTACCTCTCTTCGTAATGATCACCTATCTGTTGTCGTAATTTATTTCGACCTTAGTAAAGCCTTTGATAAAGTGCCACATAAAAGACTCTTGGTTAAATTGGAAGCTATGGGAATTCGCAGTCCACTAATAGACTTTCTCAGGTCATACCTGTCTAATCGTAAACAAAAGGTTTTGGTGGGATCTTCACTTTCCAGTGAAAGTCCTATTGTGAGCGGTGTCCTACAAGGTATCGTTTTAGGTCCTCTTTTGTTCTTGCTTTACATAAATGATATTTCAGCCGCAGTTAAACATTCTCAATCATTTATTTATGCCGATGATCTCAAATGTGTATATTCTATTAAAAAATCTACGAGCCTTCATTGCCTGGAGCAAATCCATGCTGACTTGCTTGCTCTCTCAGCTTGGAGCTCAAAATGGCTAATGGAATTCTCTCCGTCTAAATGTCGTTATATGTGTTTTGAACCTGATAGGCTACCCCAACCTGTGGTCTTTCAAGGAACACCTATGATTAAATGTAACACCATCAAGGATTTAGGTTTAAGCTACACTAGTAATCTTGATCTCTCACCGCACGCTGACAGAATTACAGCCAAAGCTGCCCAGATTTGTGGCTTTATTTCTTACAATTTCTGTCTTCCTGAAATTAAATTAAGGCTCTATCGTTTGTTTGTACTTCCCATTCTCGAGTATTATTGCCCATTCTTTGGTTTGATGAATGAAGCCAGTCGTTTAAAAATTGAAAATGTCCAAAGACCTTTTTCAAAAAAACTTTTGGATAGGGAACATCCCAATATCTCCTACTCAGATAGATGTCAGCTAATTAACCTAAATTTTTTATGGGTTCGAAGACTAGAAGCAGGCCTCTGTCTCCTCTTTCGCATTAATCATAGTTCAAATTTTCCACGGATTTCAACACTTATCCCTAGTAGTCACCCATACAATCTTCGCAACTCGTCTCTAATTATACCTCTTCCAGCGTCCTCCACCTCTAAGCGCTCCCATTTTTTCGCTTCCAGGTATACCTTCCTCTGGAATGACCTTCCAATAAATATAAGATCTTCAGAAAATCTACACACCTTTAAGAGAAGGCTACGCCTTTATCTGAATACTGACTCGATTAAACTTTTATTTTCCTCATCCTTCCCAGACAACTTTTTCTATGACACTGAGAAACGGCCACCGGGAATTTAGCATGCCGCTATTAAATTTCCGTATCTTTTCACGTCTCGCTACCTAAGATCCCTCACCAGAAATGTTAATTATTCCAATTTTTTAGTTCATGCATCGTGCCCTCACAGAATGCGCACCATCGACGCTCTTGGCGAAACCTTCTGTATTCGCAATATACTAGTAGTTTGGTCGCATCTCCCTCCCCCCATCCTCGGTTGGACTCGGACGAATGTAACCGACCGCATCTGGGTTCCTATCGCCTCGGGACTGATCTCCATGATGCTCTCACTGAATGCGCTCCATCGATGCTCTTGGCGAAGCCTTCTATATTAGCCATATACTAGTAATCTGGTCGCATCTCCTTTGCCCTATCCTCGGATGGACTCTGATGAATTTAACAGACCGCATCTGGGTTCTTGTCGCCTCGAGACTGGTTGTCATCGTGCCCTTACAGAATGCGCTCCATCGGCGGTGTTGACAAAGCCTTCTATATTCGCCATATACTAGCAGTCTGGTCGCATCTCCCTTCCCCCATGCTTGGATGGACTCGGTTGAATGAAACTGACCGCATCTGGGTTCCTATCGGCTTGAGACTGGTTTTCAATTTCGGCACTTATTTTTCTTATTCAAGGCGATACAGGCCAGTCCTGACCGACCCGCCTGCGTACCATTTTATGAAATCCGTTACGCAATGCCATATACAGCTGACATTTATTTCGGCCATGTTGATGTCGGACTATATTCCATTTTGTACCGCCACATGCAGGCCAGTCCTCCCTGTTTTATTCTGATGCTATTTTTCTGAGGGTTTTTTTTCTCCTGTTAAATTACTACAATCATTTTTAAATTTTACTTTGGAGTTTTTTTTAACCCCTCGTTTTTTTCATTTTTTTTCATTTTCATTTTGCTTAACGGACTTCTAATCTCAAAAACTATGCATTGCACTTTGTGCAGATTTTGCCTACATCGTCTAAAATTTGCATGTAAATTTATTTTTACATGCTTTGATGGGACCCCGACGGGTCTTTAATAAAAATAATTGAATTGAATTGAATTGGATAGCGGTTTGGCCAGCTCTCGGGAAGCTCGAAAAGCAGCTTTGCTGGGATCTCGTCCGGACCGGGAGATTTACATTCCTTCAAGCTTTTTAGTTCTTCCAAAATCGTTGATTCACGAAACACGATATCTTCGATAGTGGGATCTCCCATGTTCTCGGAACTAGTGGGAATAAAGTCTGCCTCTCTTGTGAAAAGGGACTGGAATAATTGAGAAATACGCTCAGCTTTATTCGTTATGTCAGATATCTCCAAACCGTCATCAATCCTCATGACAGGAATTGGATTCCTGTTACGTGTGCTCTTCCGCAAATAGCTGTAGAGCAATTTCTGACTTTTAACGGCTCAATGATGCAAATTACTCTCGTTATCCCTTCGCCTCCTGAAAATCAGGCTTTTCACCATATTTCTTTGAAATTTATACTCTGTAAACGCTGCAATGTTGTTGTTTTCCCTAAATTTCTTGCACAATCTTCCTTTCTTGTTGATCTCCGTTTTTAGTTCTCGTGTTAGCCACTGAGGGCGGTTGGATGTCCTAGGATTTGATACGGGACAGTGGCTCTTCATTAGATGCTATAAACAACCCTTAAATAAATTGCAGTCCTCAGTAAACGTTTCCGGAGAAGAGAACATCCCAGTTTACTTGCGATGCCTCAGCTCTCATTTGGCAAAAGTCCCCTTTCCATATATTCGGCCTCGTATCCTCTTTATTATACGGTTCAGAATACAGCTAGTACTCCCATAAAAGTACTGTATGATCACTTCGACCTGGCGGGGATAGGTAGTACACCTCGTCTTTACTGTCAGGATCATTGGTGAAGACGAGGTTCAGACAACTAGCCTGTTGACATCCACGTGCTCTAGTTGGAGATAGGACACGTTGCGTGAGAAGAGCTTCTAGGGTTGTCTTTAGTAGATGGTAACCGAAGGCATTATTCGAGAACTTCGCATGCATATCGCTCCACTGAATGCAGGGTGCATTAAAATCCCCCATGAGAACAACGTCTGGTCGACTGGCGATCTGTTTTATGCTTTCCAGTAGACAAATGTCTGAGTCGGGATCCGCCTTAGGGGGCCGGTAGAGATATACGACTTCGAGGGATTGAGACCCCGTGCCTTTGTAGTCAGCCAAATTGCCTTTGTGTCGTTAGAAATCTTGTCGGTCCTTTCACACACTGTTAAGTTGCTCTTTACAAGAGCAATCCGGTAAAAAAGCATGCTGGGAAGGACTTATAACTTGATTGACGACGCAAGAGTCGGCAACTTTTAAGACGATAATTTTTTCAGAGAATTTAACGTGAGAATGTCTTTAATGGACACGTTGATTGTTTTCAACGTCAGAACGACAGGCAGGTTTAAATACTGGTATAATAATAGAAGTATTTCAATGGTTAGGAAAGAAACAATTTACGAGAAATACTGAAGAGGGTTTGTTAAGTATACGAAAGCTCTTAGCCGTTTTGTATGAGATTTTAAGACGTTGTCCGCTCAAACTGTGCGCGGGTTAGAAAGCTAGCGTTTCAGTTTCTGAATATTCGCAGTAGCAATATTAATGGTGGTGAGGGAGGCGTCAAACAGCGGAAAAATTTTGAGGATTGGGTTAGATTCAATTGAGATTTTTCGGCAAGGATTTGATTTAACAGGTCTGCTTTTTCCGGTCCTCTCTAATGAAGGTATTTTTGGAACTTAGCAAAGGCGGAATACTTTGACGGGACCCAGCGATGATCGTTGACGAAAATCTGATCAACAGATCTGGATGAATCCGCATCGCCAATAACTCATATTCTTTAGGCTTACCCCGCGCGAGCCTGAATTTCGAGATTAATTCAAATATTTCAGCGATTCTTACGTGAACTGATAGCGAGCTCATGGAAGGATATTTAAGCTGATTCCTTGGCTGTTAAGTCTGCTTTTATGAATCGGCACTAGAGTTAATCGTTTTCAGTGGAATGAGATCGAGATGACCTTCTGTTACGATATCGCAATAAATCCTAGCAAAAATTTCGATCTTTATTTCACAATACTGTGCCAAATTAGAGTGTTTGTAGGGTCACTAGCTAATCCTTTTTTAATGTTGGGAGTACCTACACTCCCAAAAACAAGAGCCAGTCAATCACTGGAGACCACGTGCGTTTTCTCGAGAGCGCTGAAAGCATGACACTGAGACCCAACTACTGGCTGCTCCCTGTGGGACTGACCGATCCGTATATTCGATGTATCGATCAGCTCGTCTAGTATTTTCTTCTCGTAATGCATTGGGCCGAATGCAGGCGAACCACAGTAGGGTTTTAAATATATGCGTTACTTTCCAGTTAGACTTGACTTGCGGTGTCCTAATACACTTCTCCGTGGTGGGTCGTGCTCTCCTTATCTGCCACGTTGGTATTAGAGACAACAGTCGTGTGTGCATAGGCCCCACGTTATTTTAAGTGCCAGGGACCCCCGACGGGTCTTTAATAAAAATAATTGAACTTGAATTGAATAATAGTAACAATCTGCATAGTCAAAACACCAGGTCGTACTACTGACTTTGCGGAAGTGGTGACTGGAAGATAACAAGGAATTAATGCATGATGACTTGCGATAGGGTCATGCTGAAAATCCGTAGAAATTCGTAGGTCTTCTTCGTACCGTGTCAGACGTCCCTGCTGACGGATGACTGGTGAGTCTGTTGGTACTAAAGCTAGAATATATACGAAGTAAATCTTCAGTTTATTTGTTAGGCTTCTTGCACACTGAAAATATTTTAACAACTGCCTCGAAAATAGAGTACATACATCGTCCTAAGTATTTCACAATCACACTTCGATTTAAGTGTAGGCAAACCTGGGCTATAAATTCGAAAAAAGTATTTAGAAAAGTAAGCTTTGAGGAAATTTGGATAACCATCTAAAAATTCTTTTAGAAACTGCGAAACGCTAAAAATGGAACTGTGGTGGCATTGCTCGTCAAAGGCCTACGAAAAAAACTTGTGAACACACCACGGTAAGCATCCTCCGAAGCAGGACTATCGAATACTGAGCTCTTTATTTCAAGGCACAGGCTGCCACGAGGCGGGCGGATACAAACATACCGCATCATGCGCGGTCATGACTGCTAACTTTTACCTTAGAACTTCTTCGAGTTAACAACTGCAATGAACCTTCGAGGTCATCCACTTGAAT
>CACRXP010000074.1:480337-496255 GCA_902702965.1 Spirometra erinaceieuropaei
AAAATTAGCACACAATTGCTGGCACCCACTTCAAGGCCTATAGAAAATTGGGACCGTAATGACCTTTCTGCTGCATAAATATGCTTTAACGGAATGATATGCAATGAAAGTACGAGTGTGTACACATCTGAGAGTGTGGCAATCTCTCGATAATACCTTTTCCGTCGTGTGAATTGCAGTCCCCAGGTTTTTTACATACTTCAGTTGCGTATGACATATAAAGAGTTAAAAGGTTCACACTTGTGTTTTCCTTAAGTAGGCTGATCTAAAAAAATAAAACTATGAGACGGAAGTCTCCCTCATTTAGTCGGCCTTTGATTGTTTAACTGGGCTTCAGAAGCCGCGGGTTACTTGACTGGCTTTCGCAATGCTTCTGCCGATGGAGGAGTACGTCAAAAAGTTTGAGGCCTACATGAAAAGCGGCAGTCGGCACGCAATCTACCCATGGACGGTTACAGCCAGGATTCGTCAGTTTCCCTATCTGTGGTATTATCGTAACAACCACTTTGTTCGGTGGTATGTACTAACAATGCCGATTTTCGTACCTCTGTCCTTTTACTTGTTTTACAAGTTTCATTTCATCAAGAAGAAGCTGACCACTGTATATGATCCGTTCAATCCGAACGAAATACCTATCGAGAAGCTCCACGACCACTAGTTCTTGAATTTCGTCAGCTTTCAAGTAGACTTCATGTAATCGGAATCTTCCTTGGTACATAAGAATAAATTGTTGCTACTTCGTTGCCGATGTTTTCCATTTAAAATTTTCTTCTTTGATCAGGGTCTGGGGCTTCGAAACTAAGGGCATTGTCTGAATTCTTAGACCAGTTTCGATGGTTAATCGTATCATGCGTAGCGTCAGTCGCCAAGCCTTGAAGCGTTGCCTTCTCACAGAGAATCTTCAAGTTTCCTTCCTACTGACCTGCGAACATACTACAGTCCCTGCCTTCTGACTCTTTCATTCCATCGTACTTTCGGTTTTTCAGCATCTTATCGACTACACTCATCCGAATGCAGACTTTAAGCGTAAGGTAGCAGTATCCACGGCACCTAGACTGGGTTTTGCAAAATACTTCCATGATATCTGACTGATATCTTTTGGGGCATTATGAATTTTAGCTCCAAAGATATATCCGCGGTTAATGGGCGCACTATCCTTCTTACTTTGGCTCACTTTATGTACAGTAATAGAACCCCCATGTCGGTGTTTGGATACCTGGGCCCCAACATTGTGGGTTTTTTTTACTCACACCCGTCCCAAGAGATTCACAAAGCCGTATATTTATGCACCACTAAAGTATCGAGTAGCAAATGGTAATTATTTGAGTTCTGGCACTATCAAACTGATAAAAATTAGCCCTCGCAAGTTTCTTAGGTGAAGGAGAAGAAACTTTTGCAGCGTCCCGGTCTGCCGGTGTTCAAATGCTTATCGCAACGTAAATCTATGGTTCATACAAACGCGGTCTCACACGGACCTGTCTGTTTTCATGAGTTAGTGCGTTTTGGACATGCTCTCAGGACACCGAAGTCGTTAAACTGGTCATTTTATCTGACAGAATTGCCACAGCAAGATTCATTGAGCTGCATGCCGACCAGACGCGATTAAATCCAGCCAATTTGGAGGAGTAGGTGGCTTCAACTACCTCGAGACCAAATACATAACAGGATTTCTATTTTTGGTTTGACTTTACCTCGATATCGTCATGTCCAAAACCGTAAAATAGGCGGAAAGGCGAAGTACACCCGTACAAACAAAGCGAGCACTTTAAACACGTCTCGTCTTATGCATTATAACTCCCTTTTTACAGTTAGGTTCCCTTTTCCCTCTACAGTGCACCTGTCTGTTCGGTTAGACCGTCTTTCATTAGCTTTGCCAATGCATTATTACAGTTTGGATTTTCCGGAAAGTTTACTAAATATGGTGTTTATAGACAAGATGGACTCCATGAATTATTTATATCATATGTGCACCTTCATTTCTTTATGGTCGTTCCCGTTATTATTTAGGACTTAGTATCTTAATCTGCATTGACTGAAGTTCTGTGAAGCCGCTTGTTGTATGTGCCAAAGGATATCTTGAAGGGCCTGGCAAAGGCGGATTATAGTTCTCAGATGTCTGTGTGACGCTCTGTGCGAAGGCACCTGTTCTGACGTGCATTCGGGGTCCACATTTTTCTTTTTTACTCCTAAAATTATTTTTGACAGTGATTTCATCATCCAAAACACGGGTAATATGGTTTTCGGCAAGTAATCTGTCTTTAGCCCACCAAGGCCAGGGCCCGATGTGTAAGTAAAATGATACATCCTACCTCCTTATGTCCACATTGGAAGTCCAGTTTTCTCGTGTTTACCTCTACGAACTCCGAACGTCGACGAATGGGCTATGCTGTTGGATCAAGAGACACTCCAAAATGCTGCTCTGTAGCTACAACTGTCGTCGTTCGCGCGTGTCAGCCATCTTCACCACACATTAGCCTTATTAATCTGCGGGATACTGTATTTGCCTTGCAATTAGTCCTACGTGGGGCTCCACCACGGCAACAAACGCATATAATCCACAAGGTCACATTTAAAGGGCACGCCGGCTTGCCATGGAGACTACTCCCACCAAGGTTTCTGTAAAGTCTTCCCTTACCGGCAATTTGTCTGCATAATTTGCAAATGCGAAACATTAATGCACGACGACGTAGCTATGGCATCTGAATTCCACAGCTGCTCATAGGATGCGTTCCTTTATTTTCTTAACGGATGTCTGCGCGTAGTCATTTTTTAACCTGTATGCGCCCAGGTGAACATGACTATGGTCCCCTTCGGTGACATCACTGGTCAATATAGTAGGACAAAGGACCGCCCGAGTGAACTATGCATACTTAGGGGAAGAGAAAGGCGAAGGCGCGCGTGTTCGCGGGGGTAGCTTAGGCATTTGGATACGTTAGTGAAGCAGACGTTAACCATCCACACCCATCCATCGGCATCAGACAGCGTCTTTCTAAAGTACACTATCCTCGTCCCCATGTCAGTATATCCATTCGTTCGCGAAGTGTCTCTGGAAGTTCCGATATTCACACACACACACAAACTGTTAAGATCTTAAATAGCAGACAGTAAGCCTCGGTTGTGTTTATGAAGTAATCTAGGTTTAGGTGACTCCGTAGTAGTTATTCCTACCAATGGTTTTAAAGACAGCTCAGTGGAAGCACTCACTTGTGCTGATTCACTATCCAGCTGCCCTACTTGCTAGAGATGCTCCTATTCAATACGCAAGACTTGGAGGCCCTCTGAGCCGATCAGGTGCCTAGTTATCTGCTACAAAGGGTACGATGGCTTAGCGATGGTTTTCATAATTTTCCTAGATAGCTTGCAAGTGGGAACGATTGCCCGTCAAGGAAACCATGGCACTGCAAGTTCTGTTTAATTTGCGTTGTTTAATGCACATTCTACACCGTCCGCTTCAGACCGCATAGAATTTAAGATGGTTGTTCAAGTAGTTCTAGCAATTCCTCGGTGTAACCTACGCAACTTACGCACAGCTGGGCGCATTCGACCGACCGCATAGGAGTAAATGAAAGTATCTCCAGCACCTTCCCAGTACCACGTCTATTGGAACGACCACACTCAAGTACGGTAAAAGCTTGCCGATTTCCGTGTCGCTTGAAAGATTGCCAGAGGTCTCCACCATCGTTCCTCGAGGACGGTTCTTATGGTGAAGCGCAAGGTTTCGTCCCGGAAAATACGGACCACTTTCTCTGTGACATTGCAGACATTCAAACGTAAGGCTCGGTGTGGATTGGGCGCGTTCTTTCACACCCCCCCCCCGGCGAGCAGCAGTGCGGTCGTGTTGCCTCCCACCAAAGTGCAGAGGCGATCCTGGGGCCTTTGGCGTCCAGTTTACATCGTTTGATAGATGACTGGACTCATCAGATCGCAATCCTCGGTCGCCGCGTTTGAGGAAGCATCCTCCCCGACATCGCCGAGTCCAACTAGGTCGGACGTGATCGAAGCTATACTGAGTCCATGCAATTTGCTGCAAGCCCGCGTAAGAGGAGTGAACCTCGGATGATTACGTCGACCATATCCAAGAAGTTGCTCGCGGAGCGTCTGTCTTACCAAAAGGGGTTTGTTTGCTGGTCAAACGCGGACCAGCAAGAGAACATGTCGATGGTTGGATGGCCGGCTACCCAGATTACGTGGTTTTATTTTTACGTAACCGTCCCAGGAAATTCCCTAAGTCACGCGGGGCTGTTTTAATTGCTATCACTGGGGTATCGAGTAGGCAGTGGCAATTATGTTTAACTACATTTGAGTGCCGGACACCATCAGACCGACAAAAGTAAGCCGTCAGAAGTTTGTGAGGCGACGGGTGGAATCGAATTCATAATGGGCTCATATTACTACACCTGCGGCAATTTTACGTTAAGATCATGCTAGCGGACAATGGTGACAGGTTTGATCACCACACTTGAAGTTCGAGTACATTACAACTCGAAGTTCACCAAGCACATAAGAGACTTAGCAGTCTGTAAGACTGAAAAGTCTGTGCGTTTACCCCCCCCCCTCCCCCCACCGATAAAATTTCAGAAACGCTTTTTGTTATGTACAAGACTAGAAAATGGAAAAAAAGAGATCACAGGGAATCACGCTTAGGACTTCTCAACAGCTTGAGTAGAAGATTGTCCAAACTGGAGGCTAGAGATGAGCACAGATTGGGCTCGCTGTCTCGTCCCCAGAAAGGACGAAATTGGAGAAGGGCGTAGAGGCAATAGGCTAGAGGTCGCTTAAGTAGGTTCTTTTCAGCGTTGATTGAAGCTTCCGGGGGCATCCAACGTGAGTCAGAAAACGCCAACCACACGAAGGCTGTAAAAAGACTGATGTCAGAAAAGTGGGCTGAAAGACGCAGACATGTAGTGAAAAGGTTCCGAATAACGGAGGAGTCTGGCTTCTTTTGGCTCGCGGACGCGGAGACCGTCCAGACTAGTGAGCACAGGAGACAGCATTGCAGCCGGAACAAGAAAGTGCTTTCCGCCGGTGCGGCGCTGCCAGACCGACCGTCCGGATTGGCGTCCAGCAAAAGCAACAGGCGATCTGCCAGGCCAAGCAATTCTGCCGCGTGGTCAGAGGACGTAGTCCTAAAAGTAGGAAGATAGCGCACAAACAGTGTTAGAGCAGAAAAAGTTAATTTTTGGAGTATACGTAGAGAAAGCGACCTACCGTTGATGGTCGGACATCTTGGTGACAGGTGAGATGAAAGCCCGCAGGAGACCACAAGACTTCCACTCACAACCAGACGCGAGGTGCAGTATCACCAGGAAGGCGAACAACGGCCAGAGTACACAATCCGGTTTTTCTGATTTGCCAGACAGCGACACGACTCCGCCGACTTTCGTGGCATTCGGGCTCCAACGTTGTGAGAAGAGAGCCCCAAAAAAGGGCGAGAGGTCGCACAGAAGCGAGGCTTCGACGGGTAACTGAACAAAGTCATGGTCCTGTTCACAGTCAACCATCGGTAGAAGACCAGAGGACTGTATGTAGGCATCGCATTCTTGCCTCTGCGCTGCTGATGATCGGAGGGAGATATATGAGATGGGATGGACCTCATCGTTTTGAGATCGGCCCTCCAGCCATGACTTGTATGCGCACTTGTCGGAATGCTGTTCATTTACAGCTTTGAACACGTGCTTGATAAGCAATTGTGTCCGGGCACTAAAAACATAATAAAGACTGCGGCAGGAAGAAAAGATGAAGGGAAGCGTAACACCATTAGGTGAAACTGAAATCTTACCATAGTTTGGTGGTCTGAATACCGTCGGGAATGGATTCCGTCGACAGGACACAACTAAATAGGGCATCCAGCAGCGCCTGATCACAGGACTGTTGGGAACTGAAGAGGTTTGAGGGATTCCAGGCCAAAGTTACATTAGGACAGATGAGTTTTGAGAGTAAGCCCGTAAAGGACAACCAGACCGGGCCACTCCAATTAGCCTGCGGTGTAGAGAGACTTGCAGCGAAGCGTTGTGCAAGCAAAGTAAGATGACTAATGCAACTGGAATTTGGGCAGCAAGCGTAAGCCATCGAGGCAAAGTGGTCGTGGTCGCAGGGTCGGAAGAGGCGTCTTCTGATGACTGATGCGACTTCGATTGGCAAGTCGAGGAATCTGAAAAGTGATTAGAGCCCTTGTGACCCATCACTATAAACAACACAGAAAAGTTGGCAACAATTTGCCTTCAGCGTCATCATCAAAGTAAATGAGTGCTGTGACAGCCTATGGCTTGATTATTCTAGGCTGCGTGACGAACAAAGTTATGGGATAGGACTTCTAAGGCACAAGACATTTATGAGAACGCATCAGCAATGTTGACATTCTGAATGCTTAGAACGGTTTCCATCGCAGGTAGAGCTCCACCTGACGACAAGCAGCTTAACGGCTACGGCTTCTGTCATTAACGAACTATATTTGGACATATTTATGGTTGCAATGGAGTAGATCGACCTCTACAACGGGCGGATCATGCGTAGACCGCCGAACGCTGTCCTCGCCAGAGCTCAGGCAACAGGCTTCAGCAGTCAACTTTTGGTATCGCATTAGTAACGGCACATGAAAACGATCTGACTGAGTGCAAGTCATAGCGTACGACTGCTAGTGCGTGATAGGCAAAATGCGGGATTTTGGAACAAGCAAAACAGTCTTATACAAAGCCTACTATTATCAGGTTGGAACAAGGGGGTTTTGACGTCAAATGGCGACATTACGAATCTCTCCCACCGAAAAGGGATGATTCCCAGCGCGAACAAGTGTGCTAACCTAGGGACACCAAGATGACAGAGCGACATATGTAGTCCCTTCAGATCAGCTGGATGGGAAGGCGCTGCAGTAACTACTAGACGGCAAATCCGCCACTGGGTTATATTCACTGGTCAAAAGGTCTGAAAGCGTGTGCTATGCCAGTGTCAACAAACCGCGGCCCTCGCAGCCTGGTATGCGTTGGCAGTTCCCCGACACCCTGCCGGTAGGTGTGCTGGCGCTCTCGCTGGGCGTACAGGTCGTGAGCATGGCCGCCTAATCATCCTCGTCCTTCAGGTCCCTGTTGGGGTGTTGTTGTTGGTGAAAATTCCTGGTCGAGTGCATTTTGTGGATCAGAGGATGTGGTGGCGAGCCTAGATGCGGGTCCAGCCGTGCCAGAAACCTGCGCCGCCCTCGCCTTCAGTTTTCTTGACTGCCTTGACACCGGGTCCAGGTGGGGAAGGAGTAGAGAGCGCGGTAGACGCTGTGCAAGTCAACATTCACTATAAACTAAATTGCGCACAAGTCACTGTCCTCGCTCCACCTTGCTGTGGAGCACATGGTGGAATCGACAGTCGAACTGTCAAACAATGACTTATTTGAATGGGAACAGCTCCGATATCGAACGTTCGATCTAGTCATTCTTCGCTTCGACTTACGTTGGTTCCTATGGATAAAAAACGCCGAGTTTAACGTGCTTACAGATGAGAAAATGGCTTCAATTGCGCATGGATCCCGCTACGGCGTATGTTTCTTCTTAGACAGCAAAATAATGTCGTTCAGCTGGAGATTGACTGCGAAATGAACGCTAACGGCCGACCATTCTTGTTCAATGTGGCGGCAGTTGCGATATTTAAAGCATCGATTTCGACATCTAGCGGACTTTTATACCGAAATGATGACGAGTGTGGCTTTCGCAGGCACCTACTTACGTTGTAAAAGCTTTCTTTATGTCCGACAGTAGAGGTAAGATCTTATTGTGAAAGAGCGGATGAATCTTGCCTGAGAAATGGGAGCTACATCGTGAATGTAAGGCGGACAATCCTACGAATTGTTGCTGTGATTTGAGGTCATGTGGGGGAGCAATTTCACGCAAGGGTTTAGGACGATGATGATAGGGTCAAACGTTACCTTGAACACGTCTTAACCAAGAGTCTCGATTCACTTAGAAACGATGACCTGCTGACCGTTGGGTTGTAATCAGTAATCACTCGTTCCCCGTGGTTCTCACTGGCTAAAACCAGGAGGTGAGCTCACCAAGGGAAACTCGATGACTCCGAAAGAAGACGAATATCCTTTCGTGCAAGTCTCCCATCTATATTAGGTTTTGTCACGGCAGGCTTGCGGTCATGTGTTAAATTAGGAAATAATCAAGGTGGCCTGACGGAAGCGGAAGTGAGAACGCGGGTTAAGGTCCACCGAAATAAATTGTGCACGGTTGTGGAACCGAAAGAAATCATGGCCGAGAAAAAATGGCGCACAAATCTGGCAAGACCAGCAGACTGACCTCGTAAACGGCATCTTTATATTTGACCGAGACGAGGAAACGTCCTCGCGTGTAGCCAGTTAGGGCAGTGGTAGTCATAAATATCTTATTATAAAATTCAGGGCTACTATGAAATATTAAATGTAACTTCCTATGTCTATCAAGGCCTGTAAATTCGCCCCATCGATCTGCGGTTCAACCACTGCACCCGAAAAGCAATCGGGAATGACAGCCGATGCTACGGCGGAAAGTAGCGGATGTATAGAGGATTAGAGGACCCTTCAGCTTCGTGATGTCAGGTAAACCCTTCGAAAATACTTCATTACGGCATTCATCGCATAACACGTCGGGTGCTGGAAACCTCAAACGAGCATGCTTGCCATTTCCACAAAAGAAACGCTTATTATGGGGCGGAACATGAAGTTGTTAGAGCAGGTGCTTTAAGAGGGTGTTCACACACCTGATTAGGAGAAGATAATAAGGTCCTCGGAGGGTTCTGATAAGATGGAGACTCATTCTGTCACTTCCAGGGAACTTGCGAAAGCCATTGATTTTTGATGAATCTATTCTGGCGAAAGGTCACTAATGAACATGTCTCTGGTGGCATAGTAAAGATTTTGTTCTGCCGTAACTGCTGTAAAATCGCAGTTTTTAGCTTCAAGACTTCAGTTTTGGAGATTACTAGTTGGATGTGTCTGCAAGTTGCTAGAAGATTGAACGCAAAGTTTCGTTTTTTGGTCTTATGTAAAGGTAGCGCAACAATCCAACAGTCCCTTCATAACTAGGACATTCAGCAATGCATTCCCAAACTACTGGAAAAACATAATTAGCCCGAATGCCCAATTTTTGAGTTTCAGATTTTTGATCTTGGACACGAGAACTTCAAATGTGCAAAACCAGTGGCTGCATTATTTGGAAGCGTTTGAAGCATTTGCATGGACATAGAAATTGGTCCACTGTCAAATTGCAAGAAGAATAAATTGTTGTGATCAGTCACTACCATACGAGTGCGAAAGTAGGAACAAAATATTATTGAAGAATCAGAATGGAGGAGTACCCTAGGATGGGGCATCAGTCATCCCACAATTGGCTATCGGAACAAAAGCGAGAAACAGAGCAGCAATTAATGAGATGAAATTCTATCCGGCCAAGAAATCAGCATGACAGCGCTCAACAGCCCGCCGCTTGGGGGAAATTGAAACCAGTTTTTGTTATCGCTATGGGTTAAGATAAGTCAGCCAAATTAGAAAATTACAGGTGCGCTTACGCGAGAGAAAAGGCTCGTTGGACCAAAATCTGCTCCCAATGGGTGACATGTAACGGATCACCCGAAACCGTCTCAGGGTTATCGGGGCCCAGCATGGCGAAATTCCAGTCGGAAGACGTACAAGCCAGCGTTCTTAGCAACTCCATCGCAGCCAAACGCTGTTTGTCGAATACATGTGCGCTTGTGCAGGCGAAGCACCCCAAAAGCAGAAGTTGCTTTAAATGGCCTCCCTGGGGATTAAGCAGTGCACGACATACATCGACATTGCTGGCAGCGGCAAGCAGCAGATCTGTTGCGCCCTTGCCATCCGGAGGGCAGAGACTTCCCTTGTCGTTTGGTCGTTTGCGTTCTGAAAAGGTGGTTTTCACCGCATCAGTGTTGCTGGGAAGTAGCCAGCTCAGTGCAATCCGAACAAGGACACTCAAATTTTTCAGATCACTGCAAAGACATTTGATGCTTCCACTGCAGACGAGTCTCTTAAGGAAATGGACGACCCTGTTTAATGTGCCCGTGAGAGGAAGATGCTGTAAAGGGCTTCCTGGAGACTTTGTAGGTCCGTAACTGTCTTCCGACTTCGTGCGCTTAGAGGTAGCTAGGTCATAAAAGAGTACCGGTTAATAGTGTGCTTTCCTACCAAAACGACGTAAAGTGTTGCGAAATACCGCACTGGATACGATGGAAAAGGTCGACAAATTGGATATGCTAATGTAGACCACGGTCGTTTATTCGACGTAGAAGAGTCTTATGAGTGGTTCAAAGTGCAACAAAGCAAGAGGTGGGCATACGTGACGGTGTGAATCATGGGTCTACGATGCGGCTTATGGTCTGGAAAGATCTCATTTTTGAGACCCTATTCACTAAGCTGTGGCTTCCCAGGGGACGAGACATTATCCAAGCTATTTACCCGATGAGACAAGAAAACAGCGGAGTAGCAGTGTATGGGGATCGACAAGCATGTGGAGTTCCTTCCTGACGACTACCTACCCCATCGGGCGCACTCTGGTACTCATGCGACTCCTAGTTCCAAGTCCTCAGCAAAGTATCTGAACTTGTTTAGACGCACGGATTAAAAACTGCCAGCATCCGTTTGTGAAAAACTTCCGATGTTTCCTGACTACCCACTACATTTGACGGACTGGCTGGCACGCTCACCGGGTCTGTAAGGAGGAGTTGGAGACGTAATCGCCGTTTGCGGAGAGTAAATGTGGTAGTTAAGTTTGTCTGTCTATTAGCTCTGTCTTCTATGATAAAGTCTTGTTTATTTTCTGCTTTTATGCTCAGTGAGAGCTTCTAAAACACAAAACCTACCGTTTTGTCGCCGTCGAAAAATATTCGAATAAGACTGTTAGCCAATCATAAATGAAACTGAAAACTGAAACAAATGGGCCAATAAGTCGGTTCTTGCATAGTGACGTTAACGACCCTGGATGATGTGAATAATCAAAGTCCGTCTACACTAAATACTACATGGTTGGGCGTCAACCTCCTCTGAGCATTTTCTACACTTCGAGAGCCAAATATAAAAAAGCCCCCCTGAGCCAAACCTAGTATGTAGAGACGAAGAATGCTGTCGTTACTGAACCGAGAGAAACATTCGAAAACTAGACGGGAACACCATGCTAGGAGACAAATCGCAGTACTATATACTTACGCTACAAGACTACGTCACGCAAAGCAAACATTTTCCACGAATACGATTTGCGGTCCAAAAAGTGAAAAAACTGAAATAACAAATGCCGAAAATTCAAAAAAACGAGAGAAAGAGGTTATCAAATTTGCGAGTAACTAAGGTGTAAGAGGTGCTTACTCTCGGCGCCGTAGCTAGGTTTTCGGGTAGTTAGGCCGTGTAGGAACTGCAGCCACTTCCCGACATAGGGGCAGGCGATCCGATCAACTAGATTCCTTGAATCGTCCGATGAGTTAGCTATCTGCTCAAGTAAGTCAAGCGCATCCCGCAAACGACAGATGCTGTGAGCAAGAGTTTCCTTTTTGGTGGTGAGATTAGCGTCTTCGGGCAGTCTTAGCAACGGAACTATAAGTGCTGAAAGACCAAAACCGTGGTTGTAGTTGATGAGTCCCAGACGAAAACATCTAAAGTTGTGTACGTACAAAGGTTGGGTCAAGAGAAATGGCCAAAAGTTTCGGAGATGCTATCTAACAGGCAATCAGAGGCATGGAAGTTTACGCGCTGACATCCCTGCCAGCACATGGCCCCTTCATAGGCGGGGCTGGGTGGGGCCAGAGGACCCTCTGGATTGACGCATTTTGAAGCTAATTTGCATCGAAAGTTATGTTTCAAGAGCGCCACTCATTGTACCTTCTTTGGCCTTAAAAGGAGCTAATTTATCATAAGTGGCTTATAAATCATGGAAAAAGAATTCGTTTACGTCCACGGGTCGCGGATAATATCGTGCGTCGGACAATGCTGTTTTTGTGCTCTTGATAACTGTCTTAGTTAATTTATGTATGTTCTGCAAATTGTTTTGGTATTTACTCACCAACCAGTTCAAGTAGTCGACTTGTATGTCTATGTATGTACTATTTAGGATTGGTGTTCACAGTCCACTTATACAAATTGTTTATCGTTTTTTACTGAATATCCCAAGCAATTATGAAGCGTAATTACTGTGGCTATCACCGAATCACCGTATACAAGGGCATTAAGCGCCAGATGAAGGCATATTATGAGGCCACTGAAGAGCCTGAGTCTGAGGTTCCGTCAACATCGACAGCAGTTGGCAATCAATCCCCCGAACGAGAAATGCCTATTCTGAGTTCCGAACCTTCTGCCGGCAGGGCTAGTGCTGGCAGGGATGGACCAGACCGAAAAATTATACGACAGTGGATAGGTAATATATAAATCGTCTTAGGTCTGGAGCATCAAAAAATTTCCTAAGTCCCACTGACGACTGTACTACTATATGCGCATGAATGTAGCAACGAAGCAAAAATGCAGACACCTGTCAGATGACAGCCTCACAGCCATTGAGGAGGCCGCAGCCTTGAACTTTGCATCTGTTCCGGCGGCCAAATCACACAGAATCTTAATCAGGCAATCAACTCGAACAGGTCGACTTGGTAGATGGCAGGTGAAACAGAACACCTGACAGGCCCATTTACATACGGAGAAAAGCGTGGCTGCGTCTTCCAAGACCCAATCAACTGAGGCAAGTCTGGTGACAGTGGTAATAAGAGTGAAATCGGACTCTGTCGGTTGTTCCCAGTCCGCACTACGGAAAGAGTATGAGACATTAAACAGAATTACTTCTCAATATGATCCGCCAAGACTTTCAACACTAAAGCGATAGAATGCTTTGAACGCCGGTCTGAGAGACACGAAAATATGACATCAGGGAATTGAGATGAACATTGTGACCCAATAGCAGTTTTCACGGCGGACAAGGCAAGTGATTTCAACGTAGTAATACCCATTCGCAACTATGACCAACAAACACACCTCCAGAAGAGACAGCCAGAACACCAACACATGATCGGCATGAAGCGCGCAACCCTACTAAAATGAATAATGATAAAATGAAATAAAAATTTGATTGCGGTTTGAAAACAAAACTTCGCATAAATGGAATACTTTATAATAACTTAATTTTAGGCATGAACCGGATCAGACCCAATATCAGCGTTTTGGCCTGACAGATAAAAGAGAAAGTAGGCGTGATTCGGTAAAAACCACTTTATTAACATAGCCCAAAAGCATAGTTATTTTACATTTCAAGAACGCCTTCTCGGGACGCGGGGCTTTATGAGACATTCCACCCTATGACATGCAAATCATGGAGGCTGTTCTAAAACATTCCCGTTCGTATCATGTCCGTGGTGGTTTGGCAGTTGCGTGCTCGAGAATTCCCTCGCGGTAAAATCTCAAAAGTTTGACTGGTCACTGATTGGATTCCTCGCGTGAACGAAGGTCCCACTTGGGCTCGACACTGTGGGACATGCTGTCCGACTGTCAATTTCGCGTATTTATTCTCCTTGAAGACTTTGTTCTCTTGTTCCGTGCGTGCACATCTCGCCTTAGGTCCTGAATCCCCACCGAGTGCACTCCATAATAATCGGATACTGCCGAGATGTCACAATTCAACCTAATCGATAGAATATGCTGCATACATGGACTGATCTTTATATCGCAAGACAGAGAAATAATAGGATGACATTTTCTAGACATAGCTCAGATGATAACTGGAGAAAGTATCATACAGATTCGTGGAGTGTAGGTCACGCAGCGGATCTCAGGGCTCAACAGGATAAGTTACACCGATAGTTCGACTCTCGTGATCGAGGATGTCTATTCTGTGGACGCAGGTCACTCGCGCGGCAAAAGCCCGCACACATTTTGGTTCGGCACATCTAATGCATGGCCCGTTTTAAGGAGCAAAAAGTACACAAGATCCAACCGTCGTGACGAAGGAGGGGGACAACAGAAATGTTAACTGGCCCGTTAACTAGTTTATAATGGTAGTAGTCTTCCGGTGCCTCTACCGCATTTCCGCTCTTCTGCGCCAACTGAAATAAGTGTCAAGACAGAGTCAATAAGACCAAAAGGCGAGAGACCGGAGTGTCGCCGGTAAGCTTGCATGACGGAACCCCACACGACACTCGGCCGACGTGGCCGACGCTACCCAGATTTTGCCTCAAAACAAGATGTAGCAGAGACTTGCGACTGATTTAGTTTATAGCGAATGAAGACCTTCGTTGCATTCACCGCACGAAGTCCTCCCCTCCCACAAGGACCCACTGTCAAGGCAAAATCAAGGAGGCCGGTGGTGGGGGAGGGCGCATGTGGGTGGCGCGGTCGAGCCCATACCTTGGCGCTCCACTCCACACTCACTGGTCCACATAGCAAACGACCCAGGATTTTAACCAACAACTAAAGGAGTGTCTGGATCGGCCGTAGCCGCAACTGGGCGTGCCGTCACACCTGGCTCGGGTCCTACGGAGTGAGTGCCATTAAGTCCCCATTAAGAAGGGGCCATTGTAGTCGGCCACTCCACGCAAACACACGGCACTGGGCAGTCTGCGAGGTCCAGGTTATCCCGTCAGCTAGCGACCTTCCAAGCCACAGCTTTTTACAAATTGTAAAAGCATAGGCACGTCAGATTTATTATAGGGAGAAGTGCACTGAGTTGTTTAGCTCACACTCCTCCTCCTACACATCACAAATCCAATGTCCGGCGCGGTCAGACGTCTGCTGAGAGAAATGGGTGCAATGGATTCCAAAGCTAGAAAGCTCGTCTGCGCGCCACATGCACGACCTGACCCCCAGAAGCAAACGTCATGTTTGCACACCAAATGGGGAAAGCGGCTCCTGTCTCGCGTGTGCAAGAGTGTGAAACTAGGAAGAGGGCACGTAGTCTAACTCCTAGTACATCAGATTCCTACCGAAAATTCGAACGCCCTTCCCGATTCTGCCCAGTGCGTGCACCACAGCAACGTTAGGCAGGCACTGTAAATTGCGCATGAATTAGTTTAGAGTGAGAGGAGAATTTCGCAGCTTACGAACGTTATTTACGATGACAAGCATAAATTTAGTTAGCAAATCGGCATCATTATGTCTTCCTTTCCTCAGCGTGTGAAGTGATGATTCGGAGTTTAGCCACTGCTTGGCATAACTGTTGGACGTGACACGCGGGATTAGTTTCGGCTAAATTTTGATGCCGGACGAACCAAGACGGCAGCGCGTCACAGTGGGCAGGACTACCAAAAGCTCGAAGCAAAAACTTGAGTTGGCGAGGAGAATGCTTTCCAGACCATAGCATGGAATATAGTATTCAGTCTGCATAGGCTAGCAAAGATATGCGGAATTCAGATTCAAACAGCTGGATTCCCCAGTAGTGGCGATCGAGAGGACATCCAACTGGAAATTATAGTGTTTCAGAAAGGTCCGTGGCAGAAGATGGGGTTATATTTAAAATGTGAGTCCAGAATGAACATAACGAAAAATGGTTAAAAACAGTGAGCAGGCAGTCTACACCGGAGTTTCAGCAGGAAGTTGAAAAGAAAGGAAGGCAGCCACAGAGAGAAGCATTTAATTAGGTTGGCGTTTCCGGTTCATACACGAACCTAGCATTCGGAATGGCTCGACGACGCACAGCCGATATGCCGACGCAGACGCATGCATATATATACATATATATATATATATATATATATATATTGAGAAGAAAAGACGATCTCGGGAACCATAGCTTTACTGTCCTGACGTTTCAAAAGCTTACAAGCTTCCATCGTCGGAGGTGAGTGCGGTATCGCGCCTCACATTATTTATAGGTGGGTGACAGTCATGTCAAAACGGGTTTTCTTACATATGAAGTCAGGGCGGCAGGAGGGAAGGGGCGGGGGGTGTCCTAAAGCGTCTTTTCGCCAGATGAG
>CACRXP010000074.1:509902-521567 GCA_902702965.1 Spirometra erinaceieuropaei
CTATAAATACTGTGAGGCGCGATACCGCACTCACCTCCGACGATGGAAGCTTGTATGCTTTTGAAACGTCAGGACAGTAAAGCTATGGTTCCCGAGATCGTCTTTTCTTCTCAATTATGTCCGGGTACGCGCATCTTCGCTTCTATTAACTTATGTTTATATATATTTTAAATGTATTATACCGTACTCCCGTCATAGATACTTGCTAAAAGCCCAGACACGTGTTTCGCCGACATTCTGCCGCTGCGTGACACAGCTGCGTGGGGTTCGACTCTTCAGTGGGACCTCCAGCGTTCTCTAGCGATTTCTGACCCTTAAAAGGCATGTCTGGGTGATTTAACTCCATGTCCTTCACTGATTAATTTCTGAAATTATTCACCTGGTATATATATATATATATCAGCCAGGACGGACGTCAGAGAATGCGGGTAGATTGATACAGCACTTTTTCGGGCTTATTCTACCTTCATTCAGCCAATCATAACTCTGACCACCAGCAGTTGGAACCAGAAACACAAACATGCGCACAGACGCACCTGGCGCAGTCGGTCCACCACTGAGTCCTACCAGATTGGTCATAAGCCCTTCATCGAACCGAAGTTCATTAGTGCCTCGCCACCTGTCATTTTCTGTCGCTGTCATTCTTCTCGCCACCTGTTCGTGACCTTTGCCACACATACGGAGCTTGTTTGCTTTGTGAAGCCAATAGATCGGTGTGCGCCCATTCCTGATATATATATATATATTTATAGATGTGAGCATACAAATACTCAGTGATGGCAAACTAGCGACAAGCGTCCACAGAAAATACTCCAGTGCCGAAATCATACTTAACTATGGGAGTACTCATCCTGCGGCCCATATACGAAGTTGTGTCCGCACCCTTTTCCATCGGGCCTATCGCATCTGCAACAGTGATGACGCACTAAAGAAAGTATTGGCCTACTCACGACGAGTGTTCCGCTCCAACGGATATCCTGCCAGTTTTGTAAAGAACTGTCTCAGACGCCAGAGACAACTACCAATCCCCGAGTCTCATGAAGATAGAGCCTCGCAGAAATTCTATTCACTGCCGTGCATTCAGGGAATCTCTGGAGCACTCTCCCGGCAAATAAAACGCTTTGGCATATCCATTGCCCATAAGCCCGCATCTTCCCTACGCGAGACATTATGCCGATTAAAGGACCCGGTGCCTAAAGAACAACTAACTAACGTCATCTAACGCATACCGTGTGTCAACTGCCCTTGTGTTTATATTGGCTATACAGGCCGATGTCTTGGGACTCACATTAACGAGCACAAGTTAGCCCTCCGCCGACGTGACCCTCTGTCCCTCGTGTTTGCACACGCCATTTAGCATGACCACCGCTTCAATTGGGACGGCACTGAAGTGATCGCAATTGCGGACACCAGACAGGCGCGAGAATTCCTCGAAGCTTGGCACTCTGGCACGACCAGAATCAACCGCCACGTCAAACTAGACGCTCACTACGAGGGCTTATGTACACGCTCACTGTCTTGTTCCCACACCTCAACATTTGCTAACCCCCACTCGGCCACAAAGACGTATGCTCTTTCGTCATTCCGCTCCCCCTTGCGACACGGTGAACAACAACCGAGACCCCCCTAACACCGCCAACGCCGGCGCATTGGTCCCTGACATCATCCCGCATCAGTGACCACCCGCCCGCATTCCCACTGATTCGCAATCCCCACCCCCCCGCGTTTTCACCGCCTCCAACACCGGGAGCCCTAACGGTTCTTCCTTCCCTTCCCCTGCCCCACGGCCTACCATAACTAGGTGCCCACCCCTCTCACATATCTGCTGTCTGTTTGTCGTTGTCTGTCCTGTCGCGCCAGCCGACCTAGTCTGCCGACTTCACTTTCCCTCTGTTCATTTCGTCTGACGACGTGTCGGTGTCACCGAGCTGAAAATTAACGAGTACAACTCAATTTTCCGAAGAGCCTTCACTTTCTCATATATGTATATATATATTATGACAGTGTGCGCTCACCGATCAGGTTACGGAACATGCTCGTTCCGTTGTGCCTTGGGGCTCATACTAGAACCCTCGCAGGCAGTTGCACAACGACTAGTATGAGCCCCAAGGCACAACGGAACGAGCATGTTCCGTAACCTGATCGGCGACCACCCACTGTCATAATTGATATTCCCGATCACAACCAACAGGACAACGGGACCGTGGCTCAATGGTAGAGCGTCGAACTCCATGACCAAAGATCCCGGGTTCGAATCTCAAGTGATCCACACTTGGGGTTGGGTATGACTGGCTGAGGACGGCTAATAAGCCAGAAATGGCCATTCCGGTCTCCCTTGTCTTTGCCGGTGCCATCTCATATATATATTTATGGATATATATATATATATATATATGTGTAAATCAGGTGAAACCTGACTGCTTCAATGGTCATAGGGTAGAGCCTACAACATAGAATGTCATTAGATCTTAGACTATAAACGATACTGTATTAGGCTTAATTTTCACTTATGACTCCCTCCCACCCTCTATCTTTGGATTTCTATCATGACGTTTTCGCAAGTGATAATGCATTAATTCAGTGTGGCCTTCCAGTTGCCGTTTCCGCAAAGCCAACAGTACAACGTGGTATTTTTGACTTTGCTAATATTAACAAGGAAGTAGTATATAACCTTACAAGCACTCTTGATTGGCACAATATTTTTTTTTAAATAATGATCTAATTTTTTTCAACAAGTTATTACAATGCGTAACAGAAGGACTTCTCGACCTAATTCCATAGAAGACGTTCAAAACGAGTGCCACTTCCACCGCTGTCCCACATTTTCCTAAAAACAGACTTGAAAAACTACAGAAACAGCTTAAAAATCCTTCTCTGTGCTCATTATCAGTTCATCTAAGAGTCGTCGAAATATTTGAATTAGCTTCGAAAATGAGGTTCGCGCGAGATAGGCGTAGAGAGTCCTAAGCTATTAATTACGTGAATGCTTCTAAATCACTTGCTCAGATCTTCCGTCAAGGGTCATCAACTAAGTCCCACCAAGTCATTCCGCCTTTGCTTAGTACCAACGATACCTTCATTACAGAGTAATCAGGTAAAGCAGAAATGTTAAATTCTGTCTCTGCCAAACATTTCACCATCGAAACTGACCCAATCTCTTTAATTCCTCCGTTGTCTGATGCATCTCTCAGCATCATTAATTTTTCTCCTGAAACTATTCCAAAACTGATAAACCATCTTCCCAATTCTCACTCAGTAGGCACGGAAAATATCTCACTCTCTTATAAAACAGCTAAGAGATTTTCCTCCTCTGCTTAGCAAACTCTTTTCAGTATTCCTCGTAAATGGCTTCTTTCCTGACTACTGGAAAACTTCTATTATTATTCTTCTATTTAAGTCTGCTGTCGTTCTAACGTACAGAACTATCGAGGTGTCCATAAAACGCCTTCTCTCGTTAAAACCTTTAAAAAATTATCGCCTTAAAAATTACCGACTTTTGCATAGCCAATCAAGTTATTAGCCCTTCCCAGCATGGTTTTTTACCAGATCGCTCTTGTGAAACTTGTCATCTGTCGTTTCTCAATCTACTTACCTCTCTTCGTAATGACCATCTATCTGTTGTCGTTATTTATTTTGATCTTAGTAAAGCCTTTGATAAAGTACCACACAGAAGACTCCTTGATAAATTGGCAGCTATGGGAATTCGCAGACCACTAGTAGACTTTCTCAGGTCATACCTGTCCAATCGTAAACAAAAGGTTTTGGTGGGATCTTCACTTTCCAGTGAAAGCCCTATTGTATGTGGTGTCCTACAAGGTAGCGCTTTAGGTCCTCTTTTGTTCTTGCTTTACATAAATGGTATTTGGGCAGCAGTTGAACATTCTCAACCATTTATTTATGCCGATGATCTCAAATGTGTATATTCTTTCAAAAAATCTACGAGCCTTCATTGCCTGGAGCAAATCCATGCTGACTTGCTTACTCTCTCAGCTTGGAGCTCAAAATGGCTAATGGAATTCTCTCCGTCTAAATGTCGTTATATGTGTTTTGTACCTGATAGGCTAACCCAACCAGTGGTCTTTCAAGGCACACCTATGACTGAATGGACCATCATCAAGGATTTAGGGTTAAGCTACACTGCTAATCTTGATCTCTCGCCACACGCTGACAGAATTACAGCCAAAGCTGCCCAGATTTGTGGCTTTATTTCTTACAATTTCTATCTTCCTGAAATTAAATTAAGGCTCTATCGTATGTTTGTACTTCCCATTCTCGAGTATTTTTGCCCATTCTTTGGTTTGATGAACGAGGCTAGTCGTTTAAAAACTGAAAATGTCCAAAGACGTTTTTTTAAAAACTTTTACATAGGTAACATCCCAAAATCTCCTACTCAGTTATATGCCAGCTAATTAACCTAAAATGTTTTACTGATTCGAAGACTAGAAGCAGGCTTCTGTCTCCTCTTTCGCATTATTCATAGTTCAAATCTTCCTCGGATTTCAGCACTTACCCCTAGTAGTCGCTGATTCAATCTTCACAATTCGTCCTTGATTATACCTCCGCTTTCATATGAATAGTAACTCGACTAAACTTTTATTTTCCTCATCCTTCCCGGACAACTTTCTCTATGACACTGAGAATGAGCCACCGGGAATTTAGGACGCCGCCATTAACTTTCCATATCTGCTCACATTTTCTTCCTTTGTGAGTCGTATCGCTTCCTTAGATCCCTCTTCATAAATTTTAATTTTTCGATTTTTCAGTTCATGCATAATGCCCTCACTGATTGCCCTCCATCGACGCTCTTGGTGAAAACTTCTGTATTCGCATCTCCCTTGCCCATCCTCGGATAGACTTGGATGAATGTAACCGACGGCATCTGGGTTCCTATTGCCCCGAAACTGGTTTTCACTTTCACCACTTATTTGCCTTATCCAATGCCACATACGGGCCAGTCCTGACTGACCCGCCTACGTAGCGCTTCATGAAATCCCTTATACAATGCCATATACAGCTGACATTTATTTCTGCCCCGTCGATGTCCAATTATAATCCATTATATACCGCCACATGCATGCCAGTCCTGCCCGCATTTTTCTGTTTCAATTTTTATCGAGGGTTTTTTCTCCTGTAAAATTAAAACAATCATTTTTACATTTTCGTGCTGAGTCTTTTTTCGCCCCACGCTAATCACATTTCTTGGCGGACTACTAATTCAAAAACTATGAATTGCACTTTGTATTGATTTTGCCCAGCTCGTCTAAAATTCGCATGTAAATTTATTTTTACATTCTTTGATGGGACCCCGAAAGGTCTTTAATAAGCAATTATTATTTTTATAACATAGAATATAGGCTTGTCTTATGACGGGAAAAATTTTTCTATGAAATAATGCCTTGATTGTAACCAGATCAGTGATTAGCCAGGTGTGCCCCCAAAACAGGGAGCGCGGTGGATGCGCTGGACCAATACAGGTGCCAGATCGGTGTCCGGCGGGTGTTACCGGGAATGGGCGCCCATAACAAATGTCAATATCGAGGGTGTGGTGGCACGCCCAGGAGTAAGCTAACACGGCACCAGTAGGGGTCCGAGCAGTTTCCCTGGTCATGGAACGTTGTGGACTATGGGGTGTGCTGGTATGCCTAGTTGCGGGTCCTCTTCGTGCCAGTCACTAATGCCCCATCTCGCCACCCCTTCTCGAAAAGCGAATAGGCGATTCACAGAAAACAATTCAGGTTCGGACTCCCCAGCTCCCATACTTAGGGACGATCGCTTACGGTCATTGAACCGGACTGAATGGGAGGGAGAGAACGCACTAGATTCCGTACAAGTCTACTATTACTATAAACAGACTCACTCACAAGTCACCGTCGTTCCAAAAAATAACCTTTGTAGAGTAATCAAAGACCGCGTTAAAACCGTTAAAACTGTGGAATGCGAATCTCGCTAGGATTGGCCGCAACTGCAAATTTTGACATCCCTTCTTCCAAATCCACTCAGGACAGGACAACGCAAACCTCCCTCCAAAGTAGAAAAGCTGCAATAATAAACGAGCATATGGCATTTTTCTGGTAAAAAAAGTTAAGAATTCTGTAAAAATGCTAAAATGGACCAATAGCGTACAGATGGTTGTAGCCCATTTAAACTTCATGGGACAAAGTAATCCAAAATAAATCATAAGAGCAAGTAAATGAGCGAGGAAATCAAGCGACCAACTGGAGATCCGATAAGAAAACAGGGAGATGGGGGGAAGGGGTGAGATCAGGCTAGCAGGGCAAATTAGCACGTGCATAATCGAAATAATCAATGCTCGAGAGGAGAAGAGTACTTTGTGAGTGAAATAGACTCTAAAAATTACAAAATCGGAGACCGTCTTAGCGAAGATAGTAGTCCGGAGGGTGTATGGGGGGGAGAAAGAGCTTGACGACAGTGGTTAGAGATGCGGGAACTCTGGATGACGTTGCAACACCTGAACAATCTCTTCTGCCGTTGGTTCCTTTAAATGCGCACTGAGGATTTGGAAAAAAACGCAAGATGGGGATAAGTTCTGTGGACGTGATATAGACTAATGGCGAATAAGATATGTTCAAGGGCAGATGACTATGGTAATGCGACTAATAATAGACAAGGAACAGCCGCAACGAAAAAACCGCCATTCAGAAGGAACAGCTTGTAATGTTTAGAACCACTGGTACATGGTTCTGTCATCTTTTCAACTCCTTCGAGAGAAAGGGTTTTCTGTTGCTGCGAATTTCGCCATCTCCGACAACCTGTTACACGCAAAAACCCTCAATACAAAATGCAACACAAATTACTACTGAAAAAACCGGGTCCTCCCGGTCAATAGAACAGAGACCGCCTGTGGCAGCGATCAAGTCGGTAATTTAGCCAATACGCGCCCAGAGGGACAGCATTTCGAAGTGTACTCAAGATTATGCCTCAAAGGCAGTGAGTGTTGTGTCCGTTTGAATGCCTGCGTACCGTAGTGTGTGAATTTAGCACAATTCTACTGTATCAGAGACCTGTTGCTAATGGAGAACTACATATGTTGTTAGAAGAGAGAAGGCGGTCAACAATCATGAAGCGACACGGCGCAGTTGAGGACAATGCTTCGAAGACAATGAGGAGAAAATGCAGGTGATCATTCATACCGCCACCTAATTTGAAAAAACAACCGACCAAAAATGTCTACTTAAAAGAACGCAGTAGTAACATAAAGGTACTTCAATTTCAAAGCATCGCCAACTGGACAGAACTATCTGAACACACTATTTGACCTGGTGGGTTGTTGAAAACAGTCACGTGTTTAAAGAGGTATGACCGGCAGAGACATGGGAGACCGAGTCCTCAATCTCCGCGGGGAGCACTTCGAAGCTGAGCAGCCAGGCACAAGGCCTCCAAACCACGGTTCGGAGCAAAATCAAAACTGCGTATGCAATCAAGCCGGACCGAGGAATTGCACCAACACCTGGCCCTGAAAAGTCTGTATTTAAATGGCTCTGACTTACGTCGTGAACACCTAGTTAAAATTGCACGGTGAGTGGAAACGTTTTAGCGCTGAAAATGGCTGATTTCACACAGCACAAAATACTATGTTCAAGCAGGTTAAAGCTACGCACATGACCGTGCATCACATCGAAAGACATTATTTGTGTCGACTTCAAGAGGTTGCAGGCACGGCCAACTCCAATCGCGTTATCATTAGAATGCTTCAGATGTAAATTTGAATTTGTAGCACGGTTAACGAGAATTATAAAATTTTCATTAAGGGTATTTAATTATAATCCTTTATAAAATATTTCTGGGACAACTGGCAGATTCTTATCTAACATAGACCATGATGTGGCACAATTTACACGTTAGTAGCAATGTTATTTTAGGCAAAATAAGCAGGCTAGAAAAGAGTGGGCAACCGACAAGCTGTGGTAAGTGGTGGAAAAGAAGATAGAGAGAAAGACGGAGAAAAAAGGCGAGAGCCTGCGACCCGAAAACCCCCGAGGAGTTTCTCATGACTCCAAACGAACCTGAACATCTCTGCAAAGCTAAACGAAGTTGGGTAGTAGGGTTCGTCGGCTTCGTCGGCAGCAGCGGAAAAATGGGGCTCCGATGTGGGATGGCTAATCTCTAGAAAACTGGTGGGCAGAAGCTCCTCGGAGTCGGTAATGTTAGCCTGTCCAGGACAGCAGCGGCAAAAACAACGACGGAGCCAGCGAGAGCTGCGATCTCTGCATGGTAGACACCGAGGGTCAGCTGCCGTCCCCTCCAGACGCGCTGCGTGGGCCTGCATTTCGCGATCACGGGCCTCTTGAGCGAAAAGAAAGCTCTAAAATGGGCAAGGGGGTGTCAGAGGGGGGGGGGCAAGGACCTTCTCGACGGGAGCTGTAGAATGCTACAGTCTGGACGAAACAAAAATCGAAACTGATTCTGCTCATATGCGATTTGCCGACTTCGTGACTTCAACGACCTCATCAGCAGGTATACGAAAAACTAACGAAAGGAACATCATCAGACAGTGGAGCGTGTATGTCGATGTGACCTGATTGCAGGACAGACTGCGAGGCTTGTGGTTTGCTGTGGGGCTACAGGCGGTCACCTGGCTCTCATCGGCCAGTAATCGGACGCTTACTGACAAGGCATATTTTAATCATTATTCCTATACTAGTAACAGTTTCCAAGTGGCCGTGAGACAAACACTATGACGCAGCTGGTAACAATAAGCGTACGAGGAGTGATGATTCCAGTCTGTGTTGTCTTCGCAGTCAGTGTGTTGTTAGCACAATTCAACGGTAGTTTGGGCCTGTTACCAATCGTGCACTACCTATGTTGTTAGAGGGTAGAAGGCGGTTAACACTCAGGCAGTAATATAGCACAGTTGAGGACACTGCTTTGAAGACAGTGAGAAAATTCAGGTGGTCATTCACACAGCCATCTAAACTAGTAGAACTAGCATTGTTGAATTTTAAAAAAAAGAATCGACCAAAAATGTCTACCTAAAACAACGCAGTAGCAACATAAAGGTACTTGAATTTCAAAGAACTGACGGCTGGACAGGAAAACAATCTGAACATACAATTTAACTTGGTGGGTTATTCGATGACATGGGACTGCCTGCAGCTTAACGACGAAAAGGTGGAGGTGCATACTGTCCGACAATCGGGTCAGTAGCGAAACTTCGCTGGTATGCAACTTTGAATGTTCCCGATAAGAGCCGACAGAGTATGCCCAAGCAGACGGCAATATACCTCCTGGGCTGCGTTCAGATTGCATGCCTTCCGATCTGGAGTTTGGAATATGGCTGGCAAACAGCGCAGAAATGGCTATTTCGGCTTCCCTTACACATATTTAGGTAAAGAAACCCAATTAATATTCGCTGAATTTCGACTGGACAAAAAATGCCTAGATGAGGTTGTAGTACTGATGAGTACGCGCCAGTATTCGAGGGTATTTCAAACAGACAAAGATGATAACCTTTCAGTGGCCACTAATCGCTTGAACAAATATTTTTATACCGTGTGGCTACTTAAGTAGTGTGCATTTTCCCAATTGATTTTTAAGGCCTGCCTAAATTAATTCATAATGTATGGAAATCATGCACAGAAGTGTCTTCTCACACGTCGTCGTGAGAGTTTATAACCTCTGGAGGCCTCAAAATGGTCTACCACTTCTCAAGGTAGTTTAAATCCTGAGTTGCTATCGCAAGGCGTTTGCCGTTACCGGCTAACATACGCAGTACCTTTCATCTAGCAAAATCATATAGCTCTCTACGTCGTTGAAAGTAAAACCTCGTGATGTTCATATGATTTTGCAAAGGAAATGGATCCTGTTGTGCGCTCGAAGGGTAGTCTTGATACACAAGATCATACTATGCTCACTGAGCAGCCATTTCAGTGTTTCGAAATCTCCCGCAGTCGCAAATGCTTCCAAAACCGAATAATGACCTTCCAAAAGGACGAGGAACACCTGCCTCCCTTCCTCGATCTCGGCGTAAAGCGAATGAGCACAGCACAACTTCCCACGCGCCTTCTGCATTAAAATTTTTCCCACTTTCGTTGTCAGCGTAAAACTTTTTTTCGTGTGATGAGACAGTGGGCCTTGTTTAGTCTGTGGAGACGTCGAAATTCGATCGGAAAACGCGCACTACTTGAGTGGTAGGTAAGCAGTAAGTGATTCCCACTGGCAGCTGTACGGATACTTACTCAAAAGTCAGGTGGCAGGGTAAGTATGCGAAATAAGGAGAAATGGAAATGAAAAATGTGAATCACGATGATGAAAACAGGGGTTCGCTCGCAGTACGATGACCTAAAGCGAGGGTGAGGAGTTCTCGAAAATGACACTTGCCTCAATAATCATCGCCGTGGTGAGAGTGACTAGGACAACCGCCGCCAGGATCCACCAGCTCACCATGTATAAGTGAACCCACCTGAAATTAAGGGGAAGGCCATCAGTAGGATGTGAAAAATAGAAAATATGGCAATTCAGATGGACTTGGACAAGTTCATGTGGGGGAGTCGCCAAGGTAGCAAAACAAAACACATCTTATTTATGACAGCCAGAACTTTGCGCGTGGCGAGACTAGGGTACTTTTACCCCAACATAACACCGTGTGAGCTTGGTAGTTCGACTTACACTCTGGACGTGCAAGCTCACCTATTTCCAGAATCCTCCGTCAATTTAGTGCGATACCAACCTTCAGGTGATATATTATGAGCCATTTCGGTCTATGGGATAAGGCAAAGTAGAGCGGGCTCAGCGACGGGGGGCCGCCGTTAAAAAATGGCGGAATCCCACGAAAAGCGGATATTTTCACACATTTACCTACTCTGAGATCCTGTAGATTTTAGTGAGGCCCACAGTATACTGAAGCTTTGAGGAACAATAACGAGTTCGCAACCAGGTTCCATTAAGGCTCTTGAGCTACCATAGTGTGTGCGTCAGTGACTGGAAGACCACCTAGCGTATTGAGTGTAAGAGGTCTTCAGGTAGAGAAATACGCCCTGCTGGAATGAAAGCCGTTCGAGTGGCTTGCTGAACTCAACAATCACCCCCCCCCGTTCCACGAACCAACATTCCAAACGGCGGCCACATTCCAGTAACCGTTTCGACTGGTGGGCTAAGTCAGATTTAAGGAGCCATATGCACTTTCTAAACTGATAAAGTGTTTACGTACTATGGTACATGCAGAAGAGAGGAATCGGCAGTGTCATGGCCCGCGCAGAGGTTGGGCCTCGCACTTCGTCAGCCAATACCTCTTGCACTATCTCCAGTCGACCCGACTACAAAATGACACTGATGTAAACGGGTGAAACCGGTCCGGCGATTCCTTTCCCACGAGTCGTGGCTTGAAAGCTTGCGGGTTGATGAGCTAACTTATTCCTTCTCAGAGGTGAGAGCCAGACTGCAATAATCCCCCTTCAAAGTAGCCTTTGCAGCGTCCATGATCCAGGTGTAGCCTGTGTCCGGTGACATCTGGTTCGTGCGCGTGAAACGACCCATAGCACAGAGCGCATTAGGGGGTAAGGGGGAGAAGGCTAGAAGCACAGAGACTGAGGGGATTTCACTTCTACTAATGAAGAAGCGCCCTCAAATAATCGAGTTCGCGTGTGTGGTTTACTAAGAAGAAGAAAAAAAAGAAGGGAGAAAAAAGAAATAATAATAATAATAATAA
>CACRXP010000074.1:533603-579923 GCA_902702965.1 Spirometra erinaceieuropaei
CATACTCAACCGCAGGTAATACAAACTCGGGGTTGGACCCCAAATCGCAAGGGTACGAGCAGGTGGGAAAGCCCAATCTGTGAACGCTCATCCTAGGACAGTAAATATTCCCAATCATAACCGACAGAAAAACAGGCCGTGTCTCGATGGCAGAACGTTGGACTTAAAAATCAATGACAAAGAAATTCGGGTTCTAATCGCAAATCCTACAAAACCGCAGTTGGGTACGGTCGACTGACGACGGTTAATAACCCAGGAGTGGTCACCCTAGTCAACGTTATCTCTGTCAGTAATCCTTCTCTGCATACATTACTGGTAGCTATGCGACTGTCTGCGAGGGCTATAGACTGACGAGCATGTCCCACGACCTGATCGGTTCGGCATACCGCCTGTTTGCGAGAACAGATACCAAGTCCAACTGTGCAGAGCGTCAGACTGACAAATTTAAGGCTTATTCGAGAACGTGCAGCTAGAGGGGACCAAACCGGTGAGCACTGGATCCCTGTAAAAAGCAGAAACCTCGATAGGAAAAGTGGCTTCTAACAAACTAAACAGTTGTCCGGGATTCATTTGTACCGCAAAACATCAGTGTCTCGGTAAAAAAAGAGAAGAGATCGGCTAGACCACACTGCATTTCAGGCTTACTAGGTTATGAGTAACGAAAGATAGAACCAACCTTTTTGGCTGAAGACGGGAGATCGAGAAGTTTGAAAAGATCCATGAAATCGTCCAGTTGAAGGGGCTGGG
Source organism: Spirometra erinaceieuropaei (assembly GCA_902702965.1). Lineage (NCBI taxonomy): Eukaryota > Metazoa > Platyhelminthes > Cestoda > Diphyllobothriidea > Diphyllobothriidae > Spirometra > Spirometra erinaceieuropaei. Next base: position 534,351 of record CACRXP010000074.1, read on the forward strand.
AATCATGGTGCACACGCAGTCGCTGCAAACGGAGACAATATGCTGTCTCAGCTTAGAAGGGAGGAGCAAAAGTGGAAAAAAGGAGATAGGAACAGAACGAGGGTCTACCTCGAGAATGCTCCTTTTCTTCCATTCTGGAAGGCTGGTTCCGTCCAGGACCTCGGGAATTTTGTGTGCAGGAACGACAGGTGGGTCTCTGAAAAGATAAGGCAATACGTGGAAAGGGGAGACGATAAATAACGGAGTTGCAGGGCAGTCAGGTGTTATGTGATAGCTGTCAAAAATAGCACTCTTAATGCGCCAGTCTACCCTTGTAAGTATGTATATACAGTAGATGCGCTAACCCATGAAATGTTAATCGAAATTCAGGAATGCGCTTTTGACTCGAGAAGACTAGTTGAGCAGGGTTGTAATATTAATCCCCGTGCAGCAGAATCCCACGATAATTCGGTTACTTCGGAATGCCGGCCTCTGAACGAACTTCTTTTCCGTCGCCTGCAAAAATTACACTGTGTAAAAATGATTACTTAAGTTGCATGGAGTTTTCTCACTGGTTTTCTCACGCCTTCGGAAATTCCTATAGAACCGACGTGACCTCTCCATCGCCACTAAGATTCCCGTGTACCGTGCACTTGTCCGGTCTGTCCTTCTCTACGGTTGTGAATGCTGGGCTTTGCGCGTGGAGGACGAGCGAAAACTGGAGGTATTTGAGCACCACTGCTTAAGGACCATCCTTCGAGTGAAGTTCCCCGACTTTTTCTCAGATGAGACAGTCCATGCTCGCTGCGACAACATCGCAAGGATAGCTCAGGCCATCCAAGAAAGACGACTGTGGTGGTTATGCATGTTCTTTGTCGTCCACCTCAGAAGCTCAGTGTTGCTGCCCTCGACCTGGCACCGTTGCCCCATTGGAGGCGTCGAAGAGGGGGTCAACTCAAAACCTGGCTCGACATAGTTCGTCAAGACATGGAGGTGGATCTTGGACAAGTACTGATTTTCGATGACCTTAAAAATTCAAGCATCAAAATATCCATTCTCTTACTTATTTTGTAAAAAATTACGTCTTATTCAAATTTTTTACTTAAGGGAAGGGCACAAGTGGGTTTTAGAAAACTTTTCAATTCTCGAATAATTTGAACCCGACCCACGATTACACTTGCATTCAGAGTTTACAAACTACAAGCTGTATATTTTCCGTGCATGGAAACCATGCATTTTTCTATATTATTAAGACTATATGGGATCCATAAAATTCAGCAGCGGATTAGGGCCATATTGTAAACTTTACAGCAAGCATTAGCAAATGCTGGGACACGATGGTTTATGAACGAGTACTTACTGGTCTTAAAAAATTTCATAATTATAAATTATTTTTAAAACCCATTGGTACGCTTTTGTCATGTAAACAGTTTGATGAGGACGTTATTTTCTGCCAAATTAGTAACAAAAATGTCAGTCTAGACCTATAAGTAGATATCTACGTCCCCATACTGGCTGATAACGGCATTCAGGCCTTGGGAGCTCGGGCGACAGTACTGCCAGGGAAACATATGCATTCTGAAGAGACATAACAAAAAAGACCAGTCTGTATTTTGTCCTAAAAACAGGTCTGATCGATGACGGTCACCTCAAAAGCCACAAAACTAGGGGATTTCATCAAACTGACTGAGTTGAAAGACCAATAATCGACTGGGCTTTACATTACACCTTAAATACCCCAGGTGTGCGACATGATCGGTTGATAACGGTATATAGGCGGAAAGGGCCGTTCTGCATTCACTTCGGCCAGTAATTGAGAATCGGTGGATTATTGCACCAGCAGTGAGGAGGAGTTCGGTGGTGACAAATCCTGCAGTGGCAGTTCGACCGTTGCAATCGACGACGATCGCTGCGCGCCGCACAAAGTGGGCACAGCATCGGTAAAAGAGATTTGCGCGCGCCGCATGTATCGCACTTCTTCCCTCGCTCACCTTGTTCTGACGGCGAGACAATATCAAGACGACTAGAGGTGGGCGTGGGCGCGTTGTCCGATGCAGCTAAACCGTCCGTCTACGCGTGCCACGCGTACGACCCGGTTGCGCTGCAGGTGTGTTGGGACTGAAATAAGGGCGGCTCGGATCAACATGGACGGGAGAACCACAAAGGCCACAAGGAACCAATGCAGAGTGGTGTAGTCATTGGCTTTGGTGCATCTGGCAGCCACAAGCTTCCAGTGCAAACAAGGCTAGATGACAGGAACTTCCGCAAATTTGTAAGAGTATTCAGGACAGCGAGGGCCTTGGAAAAAAGACACGCAGCCAACTGACTGGCTCTGTGGAAACGGAGAAGACAGCTAACGTACTGCATACGTTGCTGAAGCGAGTGGGTAGTGGGCACTGTCTATTAAAACGGACCATGCGGTAGATGTGATGGACCAACAGGGGGGGGGGACTAGATCGGAGTTCGGTAAGCGTTATCTGAAATACGAACCCATAACAAATGCTAGCACCGGATGTGACGGCTGGCTCATAGTCAAAACTCATTGCAAAATCATACGAGCGCTATAGCACATCTCCTTAATAGCGTAAACAGAATACATGATTTTGTTAACACGGAAAGTACACAGCATGGAGTTTTGAAACCCCAAGCGCGAGTGCGACTGCAGACCGGGTTGAAAAGTATTCGGGAAATGAATGAGTCCTTTAAAACCAAAAGAAGCCCTTTCTTCGAGTGCCATATTCGAAGAAGGCGTAATTTGCAACCAAATTAGAAGAAAGAATGTGTTCGTGCATGTTTTCTGTAAATCAAATTGAAATTTATAAGGACATCGAAACCAAGGGGAAAAAAGTGCATACTACTGAGTGATTTTGCAGGCAACCGAAATGAAACACATTCAAGACCCGGCATCCTGGGGTTATCGAAATATCCCGAGAGCATGCTGCACGATAATCAGTACAACAATTACTACCGCTAAGCAACCCTTTCTAATAGAAAACATTTCTGAATTTCAGTTAGCATTTCATGAGATGGCCCATCCACTGTAGCTGGGTAAAAAAGGGGATAACTTACGAAGAAGTTTGAAGCACCTCGAAGGCAGCTCGCACTGCCACCCTTCGTCGAAAGAGACGCTTCTGAACAGAGGACTAAAATAAAGTCAAACATAAGTGGCGGTTCACTCACAAGGCTTTATGCAATCCGGCAATGCTCTCCTATGGAAACCTTAATGACATGAGTAGTGTTGGACTTAACTCGCAGGTAGTTTGGAAATGATGCTTTTCAAGAGGGTAGCCCAGCTAAAATTAACTGAAGAATAGCAAATATTTTACGGCCATTGAGTGTTAGGTAAGGATCGAATTTTAACATATTATCGGCAAAGTTTACACGGAACTCAAATTGGCCAAGTTCGAAGTATATTTGAGTAGCAGATATCAGGGTTCTCGTACGGACGCCTGCAGTAACCTAAGTGCTCCGCAATCCTTCTCATGTGGTGTGAAAGAAGAGTACACGAGCTGAACTATCCAGACTGGATGCTGCAATATGCGAACACTCGGGAACTCTTTTGTCCAAGGTCTGACGGCGCGAAGTCTTTGTCAGTAAAACGTGAATGTCTGCTGCCTGTCCGAGGTCCGAATGGCCCACTCAGGCGCTAGTGATATCAGGATCCCGCCTTATCCTACATATCGCAGCAGTCCATGCAACTCTTCTGGTAAATGTGGTTTTGTGATGGCCCCGTCTCAAAAAGCGAACTGTGTTACTTGCGTGGAAACTAGTCAATGGCTGGTTAACTTACGTCCGAGTAAAGGATCGTCGTCTCCGAGTACGCATCAACATCAACTGTCGACCAGAGTGATAAAGAAACACCCAAATCGCAGCGGAAAGAACAGGTCAAAGAACTGCCCACAGCCGTGATCTGCTGGCTGTTGCCGGCAACTGGAACGGTAAGATCGAGCCAGGCGCCTTTCGAAACAGTCACTTGTGGTCGTTCTGGGCTTAAACGTGGATGGGGTGAGAGAATGTTGAATTCTACCTCTCAGAACCAGCTAGTCGCCAGCGACACTTGCTTTCAACATCACCACGACCATCTGCAGACTGGTATCCAAACTACGACCAGACAAATTGACTACATCCTAATCAGGCCAATGTTAAAAAGTCAAATTTGGGACAGTAGACAGATGCATAGTGCCAGAACTGGCAAAGCCCATGGGTCAGACCACGTTCCTCGTTCGGACACGTTTTAAAGTTCGCCTCACAAATTATCAAGTGCAAGACGCTTTGTCGTGGCAAGTAGTCTACAACCAAATACAGTAGGAGGGCTAACTCATGAAATGCCAACCGAAATTCCGAAATGCGTTTTCGTTCCGAAAAGATTAATTAAGCAGGGTTGTGAAACTAATCATTGCGCAGCGTAATTCTATAATAGTTCGGCTACCTCAGGATGCCGGATTTTCGAATTAACTTCCTTCCGGCCGCATGTAAAAACTACACTCTGTAAAAAAAACAACTACTTAAGTAGCATGATTTTTCTCGTTGTTTTCAATGCCCCTGAAAGTCCAATTATATTTTCTGGAAAACATGCATACAAACATTCATTCATTCGCTCATTCAGTAGAAAATTGCGTCTTCTTATAATTTTATACTAGACTTGGGGACATACCTCGGGTTTTAAAAAGTTTCTAATTGTGCGACTTTTATATACCGTGAAATGACCGTTCATAAATCGTCATGTCCCTGCATTTACCAATGTGGCTTGTAAAGTTAACAATATGGATCAAATCCACTGCTAAATTTTATGAACCCTATATGGTCCCCCTTTATTACCGTAGAGAAATGTGTGGTTTACCGTACGCGGAAAATATACGGTTTGTAGTTTGGAAACCCTGAATCCAAGTGTAACGTCAGGTCGTGTTCAAAATTATTCGGGAATTCGAAAAGTGTTCGAAAACCCACTTTGAGTATAAAATTGGAAAAGGACGTAATCCTCTACCAAATGAATAGACAAGTAAATATCTTATGCATGCTTTCCATGAAATATAATTGGACGTTTAGGGGCATCAAAAATTTATGAGAAAAAATTACTGCTAATTAAGTAATCGTTGTCTACAGAGTGTAGTTTTTGCATGCAGCCGGAAGGAAGTTCATTCGAAAGTCGGCATCGTGAAGTAACTGAAATGTTATAGAATTATGTTGCAGGCTGACTAGTTTTACAACCCTACTCAGTTATACTTTTCGAAACGAAAACGCATCTCGGAATTTCGGTCGACATTTCATGAGTTAGCCCACCTACTATACAGCTGGCGATTTCAGTACAGAAATCCAGTCCGATTCCGCAGTAACAAACGGTCCTCATTGAAGTCCCCTGCCTATGGGGTAGCTAAGAGAATTCTCGGATTCAACTAGTGGCTACGTTAACCGAAGGACCGGCTACTGAAACCGGTCCAACAATGATGGTTGTTTCGGCAAAAATACGGAAGTGACGGCAAATGCGGCTAGAATTAACTGCAAAAACGCTTTGGCCGGAGTCGCCAACTCCATGGAGCCGGCAACGCCCAAAAACTCCCTAAAATTATCCGCCGGGTCGGTGTTACACCCTCTGTACTGCAGAAATCTGCCCGCGATGCGACCGGCAGTTACAGTGCCCACAACTCGAGACCAACTCATCACATCCCCTCCACTCCCTTGCTGCAAAGTTTTATATCTCTTAAGCCTACGCAACGTTATGTGATCATCCTTCTCAGTAAAAAAAACGTCGATGTAATACCGAGGCTGCGTAAAAAAACACCCGAAAAGGATGGTATGTCGGCTGAAATCTAAGTTTTGTGTGGGCACTGGTGTCCTTAGCTCCATGAAGAGATTGAGCAAGTGCGGGGAAATGACCTCCTTCCGGGTGATTGGGGTTCAGGCATTCTTCGCAAAGGATGACCAGACAAAGTGAAAGAGCTACGGCAAAGGTTGCTGCCGGTCGAGCTATCATGTGGTTATTCTTCTGAGGTCGATGTAATACCGAGGCTGCGCAAAAAAAGCTGCAGCACGGTTCTCATTGAAATCGCTGCAGAGGTTGCGGTCACTGCAATTTTCATACGGATGCAGTGTGCGTGGCTTAAGGACGAGACCCAGACAAGTCGGGTTCCGGGCTGTACGTGCATGCACCAACAAAATACACACGCTGTGGTATGATGACGAGCAGCAACTGATGTTGACTTTGCCGTAGCGCCCGTTTCCGGTAAGTCGGCATACATCATCGCCATGATCACTCTGGCATTGCGTGGGTTATGGTCCACAGCAGTCTCTCCCAGCCGCTTGGTATTCGGCCTGCGTTCGACAATGGTGAATTCTATCGTCCATTCTGATCAACTACACCATTCACTAGATTCCCGGTAGCGCCCTGAGTGGATTTGAGATCGCACTCGGACGATGGCTAGCTGACCACAACTACGCTGGCGATACCCACATGCCAGCGTCAAGCTTCTACGATCAGAGAATGCGGTGCTGGGAGTGATTTACGCCGCTGGGATGATCGATATGTTTTTGGGCTGAGTCCCTAACTAGGAGAGGGCATGCCTCGGAAATAATATCTGGCAGCTTGAGGAAGTAGATAGTTTCCAATACCTCGGGGCGCGGCTGCTGACAAATGGACAGAGTACGGAGGACACCGTACCCGGGATCGATGATGCTCGGGGGTATTCACAATCCTTAGAAGGTGTCTATGGACCCCGCGTGATAGTTCCATCGTCACAAGGATTCATGGGTACCGAGCATCCCTATGGTCAGTCCATCTGTGTGGTTGTAAATGCTGGGTTGTGCGCAAAGAAGGTCAGCGAGAACTGAAAGTGTTTGATCATCGCTGCCGGAGAAGCCCCTTTCGAGTGGAACCAACTGTCTTGGCTTCGAGAGAGGGACCATCCGCATTCGCTAAGAAGTCAGGACGGCTTCGTGAAATTAGTGCTGCCGCCCTCCATCTGGCGCTGCCGTCCACCTGGACGCGTCGAAGAAGAGATCGACTCAAAACCTGGTTAGACACAGTTCGCCAAAACATGGAGGTGGCGCTTGAATCCTCAGTACTCGGTATTCGACGGTGGAGAAGACAGCTGTCGCTGATCGGCACGGGCGGACAGGTACAATCCGCGACACTATCAAGACCGGCTAGATCGGGCAGTTTCACAGCCGTGTCGGGTATATGCATGGTGCACAATGACCATTCCCTTGCTCGTCTGTCACTCACCCACCGAGCGCGTCAGAGCACATCGCACTGATCGACTACCTACCTCTATGTGCATTTGCCGACCCCCTCAGACATCTACTTACATTTCCGACCAATCAAAAACGGTTTTATTTGCACTGACCAGTGTCAGCATCCACCAAAATAGGGACACGAAGTTGGCAAGCCTCCTTCAGGCAGGAGTTGCCTTAGACACACTATGAGGACCATATAGGTCAGTAACATGGACAATCACTCGTGTGCATTAGACCCAGAGCGGAAGGGGGAGGGGGTTGAAAGTCAAACAAGTAAAGTTAGAGGGAACGCAAATGCCTGACTCACTGAAAGGTAGCCACGGAATTGGTTGTACATGATGGCGGTGAAGATCTTCATGAATACGAAGGTACCGATGGCCACAAAAAGAATGAGGAATATTGCAGACAGTCGGTTCTTGGCGTAATTCTGGAGCATGACTAAGGCAAACAAACAAAAAGGCAGATTAATGTCGGACTGGAGGTAGGATGTTGAGGGGCTGGGAGCTGCAGAAGAAGTTTGTCGAGCCGTCTAGTTCTTCAACACATTCGCCTATCAGAAGATGGGAGCAGAATGTGAGGATCGACGTAAGGCTGCCACTCCATGCACATATCAAAATACAAACGGTCTGATGACTAAGTGGTACGGCCTTTGTCTGTACATCCCTAGTTCTGACGACAGCGTACAATGGTTAATAGATGTAGGCAGGTGCCTTCTAAAACAAGCCACGCGCACGGTGCGCTGGACGAAGAAGGGGGTTAGATCGAGGTCCGGCATGAGTTATTTAAAATGCGCACCCATAACAAGTGCCAGCATTGAGGGTGTGGTGGCACGTCTGGGTGCAGGCCCACGCCGCGCCAATCGCGATGCAAGCCGCCCCCTTCCTTCTTGTATAAAATTCTGGCTTGCGTACGTTGTGGCCCAGGGGGTGTGGTGGTACGGGTAGGTATTGGTTTTCGCCGTCCTAACCGCCTGCGCCCTTTCCCGTCTCCGATTCTCTCGACACTGGGCCAGCTGCAGGAGGAAGAGGAGGAGCAGAGGAGTGTGTGGTAGATGCAGCGCAAGTCCACTAACACTGTAGATGGAGGCATGCGCAAGTCGTCAACCCTGCTTTCGTTCCGCTGTGAAGCACACGGTAGACATGGCCGGTCAGGACGGTCAGGTGGTTCGCGAATTGTCAGACTGTGAAATTCGTGTGCGTACTGCTCAAGAAGATAGCTGTGAAAATGGTCACCCTCCTAATTATATAAGTCATCTAGCAAAAAGCCGGTAGGGTCAAAAAAGTATAATCTACAAGGCGGCCAGTCGCAGCACTGATCGCTTAATTAAAAAAATAAATGAGAGTAGGAGGTACTGCAAACTAACCATCCGGGTGATTGGCAGTCGAAAGGAGGACGATAAGATTGTAAAAGTTTTCGTAAAGCAAACGGAAATTGTCCCCGCTCCGCGAGAAGAATAGGCCCTATAGAGGCGTCAACAGACATGGGTGAGGCAAGTGGAGTGTGTTGCCACAGTAGTAGTAGTAGTAGTAGTAGTAGTAGTTGTGGTGGTAGTATTATTATCAGTAGTAGTAATAGTAGTAGTGGTGGTGGTGGTGGTGGTGGTGGTGGTAGTAGTAGTAGTAGTAGTAGTAGTAGTAGTAGTAGTAGTAGTAGTAGTAGTAGTAGTAGTAGTAGTAGTAGTAGTAGTAGTAGTAGTAGTAGCGGTTGCGTTTCATAAACTCATTCTAAGAGTTCAGCGATTAAGACTGGGCCTACTGCAGTTGGATTTACACAATAACAATCAGAAAGCAAATAAGTTTATTTGACGAACAGAAACACTTACCGTGCTGTTGGAGGACACACGCAGAGGACCCGAAAAGAGACACATTCCTGCTAGCGTCGCGTTTAGAATCCAGAACAGGAGTAGGAGTAGGAAGCTGGAAGGATAAAATCAGAAGGTCAAAGGGTGGAAAACGGTGTTTGCTCTCACCACGTTTCTGAGGGAAAATTCGCTCTTTTCGTACCACCTATGTCCTTGATTTTTGGTGTTTATGTAGAGTCGATTATTTCGCCTAGAAATGGTCGAGTAAGTGTCAATTTAACATTCGTTCTGCGAAAAAAATACTCCCTGGAGTTTGCGGTTTAAAAACTTTAACAGACGTACAGAACGATCTGAGGACCTCTTAGATCTGCCAATGAAGCATAACAACTATTCCGGCTTTATGTGAAAACCTTAGTCCTTTGAGGCTGGCCGATCACAGTATCAAAAAGACATTATAAAAAGTCGGTACAAAGAACTTCAAGATATGGAACGGAGTAGGCCATGCTTCAAAAAATTGAACCCAAAATATAACCTTTGGTACTCCTTTTCACGATAAACAGTTGGGGTAGAAAATAAAACGCGTGGGTATGTGAAGACTGCTTTGGCAAATGAAGTCGACCCAGGTGGCAAGGAAGAATTTTGACCAAAATCAACAAGACTATGCGAGAGTATGTTCTGTGCTTACCAATACTATGGGTGGAAGTAATAAACCGTTATACTCAAAAGGTTAAAGACTGCAACAGTTTCTTTAGTTGTTCGCTATAGCGTTTGGAGCGTCCAACTCCATGTGGCCTACCAACAAAGATGGCTCAACAAGCTGCTCATGGTACGAATGTATCACACGTTTAAGGACAAACTCGGGCGTTACTGCGGATAGGGAATATTTCGCATGTGTACGGAACTTTCCGCGATGGTCCACCTATAGTGGCGCTGAATGTCCCGAAAAGAAAAACGGTTCTTTTCCTTTGAAACCAGATTTCCTTTTCCGCAGCTGACATATGAGACATACTTCGTCGTCCATTCAGTGCATCCGCACAAGTGCGCCGAGTTTCAGTCGGTAGACTTCCTAGATAAGGTTTGCTTGCCTGCTTCTGTAAATGCGACTAACTCATTTTTTCACGGAAGTGGAAACTAGATTAGCGCCGCGGAAAAAGTCAAGATCGACTTGAAACAGCGTGAAATTAAAACCCACCCATGCCTTGGGAAGTAAAATTGACCGATTAATGAGCTGTCAACAGCGAATGCAACATTCGGAGCCCGATTGTAAAAAAATAGACATGAAATGTAGGCACTAGCGGCATCACCGGTCTGTGGATGCATTAGGTGAGAAGACGGACAATAAAAGGTTACGTTGACACTTTGGAGTGCAAAGATAAGGCGTTAGGCTGGATCCACTCCCAAAAGAGAGCTCAAAAAGGTAATCCACTTGCCTTGCCAGCTCCGGAACTGTGTTCCACAGGCATTTTATCGTCTTCTTCAGCAGCTGGCTACTACTTAACAGGAAGTAGGGTCGCAAAAATCGCCGAATTCGGTAAAACTACAGGAAAGCAAAAAACGACAGTATATATCAGGAGCGCGGAATATCTGCAGTTCCTCGTCACTCTTTACTATTACTACTTTAGTTGAAATGGGAGTTTATAAAACGGACGGTTATGTGATGGCAGACGGAAAACTGGGCGGGGGAGGGGGTTGCATCGTGCTAAGTACGTCTAATAACATTCTTTTTTTTCTAAAAAAAAACAGAACAGCTAAAACCTTCCTGGGCCTTGGTAGTCCATGTCGTTCTCTAGGTTGATCTGTTACGCAAACGTCAGTCAGAGTCGACTATGCTTACTGTAAGCTACCCAACACACCCACCTTCAAAAGTCAAACGATGTAACGGCCGAACGTTCGTTCTCAATCTCGGGGTTGGCATGACTTACTAAATTTAGGACGAAAATACATACTCTGCTGCGCACAACTGGGAAAGTACTTAATCCAGAAAGGCAAAAAGATTTTTAAAATGGTATTATCGGCAGAGACAAGGGAGACTGGAATGATCATTTCTGGCTTATTGGCAGTCGTTAGCCAGTCACACCCAACCCCGAAGCGTGGAACACCTGGGGCTCGATCCCGCAACATATTAGTTAGAAGACCGACGGCTCTAACCACTGAGATACGGGCTCGTTGCCCCGTCGGTTGCGATCGAGAATATACAATGGTTGAGGGACGTTCACCGATTTTTAAAATGTCATGGCGAAAACGACTGATTTAATATAAGCAGACTGAGAGGGTCTAAACGGTTAGATTCTAAGAGCCAGAATAAGGCGGCTGGTTAGAAATCAGAATGGTAGGAAATGCAAAAATATGGTTTGCGTCAACATTTGCAAGAGTTTTATAGATGTCGGTCAATTTAGACGTATAGCTGATCACCCTTCTGGGTCTGAAGCTTTGTAAGCATCTGCTATGTCAGGACCAGCAAACAATGACCCTCGCGGCCTGGTATGCGTTGAAAGTTCTCTGACACTTGGTTCCCTGCCGATAGATACGCTTGCATTCCCGCTGGATAAACATGTTGTGAGCATGGCTGCGCAGTCATCCACGTCATTCTGACCCCTTGTGGTGCTGTCATCGGTTCAAAGCCCGGTCACTGGCTGTGTGGACCAGGGGGTGTGAAGTAGAGTGCCACGGTCCGGGCTAGGCCGTAAGACCCACCTCCGCCCTTACCCGCTTCCGGTCTTCTGACTCTGTTTTGACATCGGACTCAAGTGGGGGAGGAGAAGAGAGTGCGGTAGCGCCAGGGCAAGTCTACTCTCACTATAAACCAATTCACGAGCAAGTCACCGTGCCTACTTCACTTTGCTGTGGAGCACACGGTGGACATCGTCGGGTACGACAGTTGAAGCGTCGAATCGCAAATCACCCAACGGTGGGACACGAGGCGCATGGAATTGTACTTAGAAAATTACCTGTCCTCCTGTGAGCCACTGGGAAATAAAACAAATTAGGCAATTCTGGGGTTAACTCCTGCATTAATACACAGGCATTGCCCGCTAATGATTGCTAGCCGGTATGCAAAAGCCAACGCGGGTTCCATGCCGGAGTTCCAACGAAAGACGAACCAGCCTTACTCATTCCAACAACCTGGACCAATCAGTGAACGCTACTTCGGGTGACTCTACTAAGAAGACATCGAGAAAGTACCTTCTGATCAAATGGCAAACATGCGAAAGTAGTATTTTCGAGAAGGCAGAATGAACACCAGGGTTGGAACTGATACTGAGCGAGAAAGGTTCACGAGTCCTAGTATATGCCCTGCTGATTGCGCGTGCAAGAGATGCCAGTGTTTGCGGAAATAACGCAATAAGTAGTTTGGTGATAATCTATGACTATGACAAAACTCCAGAATGCAGTGTTATTCGAATGTTCCAAGAAACAAGGTACCCAACAAATTCGTATTTATTTTTGTCACAGGTAAAGTGTGCATCAGGTGTGGAAATCCTATGGCTGTGCGGAGAAAGATGGCAAAATGCAAATGAAAGGGAGAAACTGCCTTGCCAAAACTGTCTACTTAGAGGCTGGAAATTTAAAAGGGCTATAAACTGCATTCCTCCTAATGAAATAAATTAAACCTGAGTTCAGAGAACGGTAAGGATGACCCACTCGACGTGGACAAGTGTAATCCAATCAAAATATTGAATCCAATCGCTAGGGTCCTAGTAGTCGGCTTACCTCGTTACAGTTAAAGCCAATTGACACAAATAAATCGACGTAAGAGATAACGAGGACGACCAGTTCACCAAGAGACCATCGGTTTTTAAGATACTCGTCCTTCCAGAAAAGGTATGCCTAAAAGGCAAATAATCATATTAAGTGGGTGCATTATTTACAGCCCGCCTAAAAAACGACATCGAAAGGGTGTGGCAGGTAAAAACAAAGGGCTACTTTCTGAGGTGACCTATGACGTTTTTGATTGTCAAGAAGTCCGAAAGGTGTAAAGACGTAACAAGTAATCAAATCTCGAAGTCTACGGTGAATGGGCTACGTTTGGGGGAAATAGAAGTTTTACGGAACGAGTAGCGCATTGTCGCAGTTTGGACACCAAATAGGCAATAGAAATAGAGATGTGAGACTACTGTGAGTATGCATGATCGTTTTTTCAAGCATTATTTGAGGGGATATGGGGTTTTGAACATCGTAAGCCGTCGGAGGATGACCCAGCATCTTGACTCGAACTCTGATATATGAATTTCGGGAAAAGTAAAGCTAACAATCTTAGCAACAACTAATAGGGTAGTTTGGACCTAAGTGTTCAGATAATTTGCAGTCGTCGCAGTGAAATTGCTTGCTCTGTACTAAGATAAATAGCAAACGTTAGAGCATCATCCAAGTCGGTACGCATGTAAGGGAATCTTCGAATGCCTAAAAGGTCGTGCGTCGGACGCTTCACTATGGATAGTTGAACTAATTGAATAAATTATTAGATTAGGTAATCGTTTCGTTTTACTCGAAAATTGTAGTGGCCGAAACGCAGAGAATACTGTTCGCACTCGTTTCAAGCGTTGAGTACCGAACGAGGGACGAAATCCAAGTCAGTTCTCATTTTTAGCCATATGACCAATGGGATTTTCTATACGACTCCCAAAATGCTTACAGGAAAGAGAAATTTCTCTACATTACTCTGCATTGCTTAAGTGATGTAGTTCGTAATGAATATTCACATATAATAATGAAAGCCCAAGAGATCATTTAAGGAGTGTATTAACGGCCAAAGGTATCTATTTAATATGCTTTTCGGTATATTTTCAAAAGAAAACAGGAAATGCACACAGAAATCCCAGGTGATCATATATGCTCACCTGGGATAATTATTCCGTCTATGCATCTTAAGATGCACATGCCCCTAGTAGATGCATTCAAAAAGTTAGGAATCTTTAAAATTACCAGCAGTAAAACTCTACAGAGAAAGACGCCAAGACACAGGAATTCGACAGTCTCGAGAATACCACAAGGGATTCGCGGGCGGGAGATCGGAAATCGAAGATCGCACGATACTGTGAGCGAAGAGGGCCATTCAACAAAGGGCAGAAGAACCAGAATAAAAATGCATATGTTCACGGCAATTTTAAATGGCCTTGAATAGTATATCCAGTAGATCTGTATTCGACGAGAATCCAGTCGGTGCAGAACAGACCTATACTAAATGCTTTAGTTAGTAGTCTTATAACCTGAACCTACAGCAGCGGCGCTCTCAATCAAAACGGCGGCTTTCTTACAGTCAGTGGAGTGAGCCATATTTTTTTAAAAGTAACCACAAAACACGATCAATTGCCCCCATAATACATTTGTTCCGGCGAACACTTTATTGGATAGCGCGCGTTTAAAGTCTAAAGGCGACTGAAAAAAGTGACCTACGAGTGAATATACAGCCGAAAAACAACGGCGTTGGATTTTATTCCATCACCGATATATTCTATTGCATCTTCGCAGTCCTTCACTTCGGCTAAATAAAAAAGTTACTACTGCAAAAGATTTTATATGAATGTGGGAAATAATAAATATAGCATGGACTTGAACTAAAAATTGGCATTTAGACTTGATTCTTACAATTGTTAGAGAACGAAATACATAAAACGTTAAGGCGGTAAATTCACACAGATACAATGTGAGTGTGAACGGGGCCAGATTATACAGGTAAGTCTGAATTATCCAAGCCAGGCTGATCTGTATATTTATTCGCCCTTTGTATTTTTTGGACCGAAAAAGGATGCTACGAGGAAGCTCTGAAAACTGCACTTTAAGAATCCACAAACCTATCTGGAGGTCTGGCCAGACCCAAAGTGATCCTGAGAAGAGCCCTGAAGGTCGGAGCTGCAATGTACGAAGTCAACCTGATCGCCGCTTCCAAAGCTAGAAAGCGGTTCGCAGGACTCAGGCGCCCTTCAACCACAACCCCAACAGTGAAATCCGCCCTGTGTTCACGCTATCAACGGATCCCACAGTTCGACCGCCGGTTGGGCTCGAGTGAGAGCCTGGAAGGCAAAACGGAAAGAGTGAGTTCCGTAAGAACGATCGGTGAGCGTCCCTTTACCATTGATTTGACTATGTCAACATTGTTCTCCGCATCAGTGCAAGAACTCGGACGATAACCAGTACGTGAATTAGAATAAAGGGATGTGAGACCTGCGTAGTATCTACCGTAGCCTCTCCTTCCCCTGACCACCTGAGCACGGAGTCATGACCTAGTCAAGAATACCGGAGGTAGAGGATTGTGCAGGTGGTTGACGCGGCCGGAGCTGCCCTTACGCATGCCGCCACGGCCAAATCGGATCCCAAAATGTAGAGGTGCCATAGAGGCAGCATTAAAAAAGAGCCATTGCAACTTGACTCTCAGCATACAACGTCCACAACTTCACATAAACACACACTTGGCTGACTGCGAGATCCAAACTATCCGATTACTTGATACCCTCCAAGACACAACTTTTTACGCATTAAGATAGCTTCATGTGCGGCAGCTTGTTCATAGTGAGGAAAGTGGGTTGAGACGTCGACTCATTCTTGATTCCAACTCTCAGGCAACAATCAGATGTCTGATGCCGGAATTGCGTGCAATGACTGATATAGCTAGGTATCTGTTTACTATTTCCACGAGCATGACCTACCCCCTCCTATCACCCGAACGCCAGGAATACACACAAGGACGATGTTACGGTAGAAGGAGCCGAAAATGGCACTTCCGACCCAGGTGGAAAGTGCTGTTGATTTTGAATTTTGGAGCGGCGTATCCCGGGTGAATGTGTTGATGGGACGATTTGTGGAGATGTGGACGCATCTGACTGAATATGGCGAGTGAATGTGCGCGGACAGAATGGGCAGTAAAGACGGGTGTGGTACATGTTGGTAATCCCGACACTGGTTCACCAGTCGCGGTAATGGATCCGCAGGTGACGGTGGTAAACAGATGCATGGGAAGAGAATGAGAGGATGAGGTGAACTGCTAAAGCGCATAGTCCTCAGTTCTAACTATCTGACGTGATAAATCCTATCGTTGTTCGCCAGAAACCTCGGCTTGAGGAGATCATTCAGTTCTCCTCGAAGCAATGAGTTACAGTGCAACAGGTCCTTCTTACTGCTGCCTTTAGAGCACTCCCAATCAGCTGGGATCCGAGCCTCCCCATTACATTTTGCATCAAATGCTAAACCCTCGTTGTAAACGGAGCAAAAATTGTACGCATATGTCCGGGTTTTTGCATTGTCAATCGACGACGACTTTACGCGCCTCCTATTTTCTTGACTCTGTCATGACACCAGGACCAGTTTCTGGAGAAGAAAAGTGTGCTGAAGATGCTACGCATGTCCTTTATCACTATAAACTGTCTCGCACGCAAGTCACCATCCCTGCGTCCGCCATTCTGCGAGCCACAGAGTGCGGACCGTCGTCCGCGATAGTAGGATTGACATGTATTTTGTGGACGTTGTCATATATCAGAACATCACAATGCTTGCGAAATTATTTTACAACATTTATTTAACTCAGATTTAAAACACTAACTATACCAGCATTACCAACGTGCTGCCACTCCGCACTGATGCTCATTTGCTGCCTTACAACATGGCTGTGAGCGCAAGTCATGATGCATCAAGAGAGAGCATTATAATTAGAATGCTAGACGTTTTTAAAATATTTATAATAATTTTTTATTAAAGATCCGTCGGGGTCCCATCAAAGCAAGCAAAAATAAATTTGTATACCAGTTTCATACGAGGTAAACAGAATCTGTAAAAAATGTCATTTATGGTTTCTGAATTTTTAGTCCCTTAAGAAAAATGATAAGCGAGCGGTGAAACAAACTCCACTTAAAAATAATTGGATTAATTTTACCGGAGGAAAAACCGTCAATAATAATAACAGAAAAATGCGGGCAGAACTGGCCTGCATGTGACGGTATATAACGGATTATAATTGGACATCGTCAGGGCAGAAGTAAATGGCAGCCTTTATTATAAGCGGACATCCTAAGGACAGAAATAAATGTCATCCTTGAGGGGTACTTATGCGAGACGAAAAGGACTGGCCTGTGTGTGGTAGTGTATACGCGATTCAGAACTTACATCGTCGGGGCAGGATTGATACGCCGGATGAGACTATTCGCGTCAAAGAGGCCACACGATAGGAACCCAGATGCGATCGGCAACAGCAAGCTTCGAGCCCAGCTGAGGAGTGCGGAAGTGGGGTACGACCAAACTACTAGTAGACAGTGAATACTGAGGGTTCCGCCGTGAGCGTCGACAGACCGCATGAGGTCGAAATGCAGGAGGTGACATAACGAACCGCGAAAAATCCTCGCTATGGGGGAGAAGTAATAGCAGTGGATTTTAGAAACCAATTCAAAACAAGGTTACTAATGATATAATTGATGGTTTCCATTTGATCTACCAGTAAGTACCAGGATGACCCTTCTCGAGGTTAAGAAGCTGAGTGTTCGGGAATGAGACCGTTAACAGTGCCTTTATGCTTTCCGCTGAAATATGTTTGCGGAAGATTATTCCAAAGGAAAACATATATGGACGCAAAGAAGATGGAGCACTTATATGTTGTGCAAAGAGGCGGTGGTGGAATCACCATGCAGGAGTTGCGCGTGGCAAAAGACCTATCTCTCGGAGTGAGAGTGTTAATGAGCACCAGACGGGATTTCGGGTTGGTGCGAGAAAGGAAGCAAAGGCCAGCTTCGAGTCTTCTAACCCACAAAAACTTAACTTTCGCCAGCCGACATATCTGAGTATAAGAAATACCGGACGAATCTTCAGAGAGCAGTTTCCGGGTGAAAACCCTCTGAACATTTTCAATTTTATTACGGTCACAGGGGTTCATTAAACCAAAGAAAGGACTGTAGTATTCGAGGACTGGAAGAACAAACATTTAATAAACTCTTAGCTTCATTTCCGGAAGGAAAAAATTATGCGATACTAATTCACATATCTGCGCGGCTTTGGCAGAGTGAGTTATTCTGAAAAATAATGGGACCAGGAAGATTGACAGGACCAAAATACATGAAACTACACTTTGATGATGATAACTCCATCTGCCATTTTGAACCCCACCTGCTTAAGCGTAGTAAACCGGCATTAATGTTTTCAACACAAACGTTTTCGTTGTCCTTAGAACATGAGTAAACACACCTGGCATAAGTAAAAGTTTCCGAGTTTTCGAGTTTAGTCGAAACGACTGCAATGCAAACGAAATCAGTTCGATTTTACTGCACATACCGGTTGACCTATCTGAGAGAGAGGTTCTACCCGTCTCCGTTACTTAGCCTCTACCCTCATTGGGAGCGATCCTTCCCTCCTTGCGTGCACTGCTCCGCAGTCCAGTGTGAAATAATTTAGAATATTGCATAAACCGACAGAGGAAACTGTTTGCCAATTTCAGGGTCATTTGAAAGTTTAAACCTCAACGATTATTATTCGTCAACATACGGGATTTCGTTTTACCAGCAGAACTTCTTCCCAAGTCCTTGCATCCTAGTAATTTTCTTTAAAGGCCCAAATTCAGTCACTAATGTCTACTTGATTTGGTGTTGACAAGTGACAGCGTTCATTTTTACCGTGTTATATAACTTTGAATTAAAATACCCCGGATTGCAGCAGATTATTTTACTTGTCTGTAAGTCTATGCCCTGGTTAGTGAATGTCACATGGGGAATGTTTGTATATTCTGTGCCTCTGACAATATGTCCAGTAATAGCACTACCCCCGTCGTCGTAACTAGCAGGCCATGACGATCTGTTTATCCCATGGCTTTGGTTAGCAACCCTTAATGTGTCCTCAGCGCGGTCTTACTAATTGGGATCTGAGTTGGTGTGGTGACACGCACTAAGCTGCATGTTCCGGCGGCACCATTCACCTGCGATAGAAGCGAACAGGCGAGTTCCAAGAATGACTGCAGAAGGGGAAGAAGATGCAATTACTAGAAAAAGAAATTTATTTGCCTAACGTTTCGGATTCTTTCTCGAACCCATCATCAGAGAAGGTTGCAAGTAAACGTATTGGAGGCTCAAAGAATGCAGTGTTTAAAGTACGTACCTGCCATGGGGCCACATGCGTAATATAATTAACAACTGTCGCAATCATCACTGGGGGTCATATTAGGGCGATGATGGCCCATCAGTCCGCGTCAGAGTCGTTAAATGTCGCAATTTCACCATGCGGGTTGAGTGATGACGTGATGATTACTCGGCAGTTTGGTCCGCTGTGCCCAGGATAGTTGAGTATTCGCGCGCTCCCCATGTGACTGACTACTCTGCTCAGGGAATGTCTCAGCACCGAATATGGTCCCGGAAGGTCATCGCGCTTGCTGATGGACTGCGGGCCTGAGATCCATGATTCGAGCAGTTCTTGGTTCACTCGGTTGTCAGCTTTTGCGTGGATTTCGGCCTCGTGAGACTTGAGAATATGACCGGGATCCGTTGACTGAGACGCTACCTGAGAGCTGGCGTCTTTCCTCCTTGTCGCTGCTGCGTACTCAGTCATGTAGTCCCGAGTAATCTACCAGCATCCCCAAGGTAGTTGCTTTGTCCGCAACTGCACCAGATCTGGTAAACGACTCCAGATATTTCCTCCCGTGGCAACGGAACTTTCGGCATCATGACTTGGCGCCTTATGGTTGCTTCCGGCTTGTGAGTAGCTCCAACTCCAAACGGAGTGCGAAGAAGGCTGACGGCTTCTGGGCGTTCCTCACGACACCAGGTCTGGGTGGTAGAGGGGGAGAGAATGCTGTAGATGCTGTGAAAGTCTACGGAAACTATAAACAAATTAATGCACAAGTTACCGCTCCTGCGCCCACCATGTTGCGAGACATGCCATGGACGTTATCGGAACCGACGTCCAAAATGCCCGTTAGTAACTGTCATCAACGTTTTCTTGGGTGTACTGGGAATCAGGTGCTGTAAGTGGCATAATTTAGAAAGAATGTGTGTTCACTGCCGGTCTTTGTCAGTAGGAGTCAGTTACCGTTTTATTCGCCCACTCCCTGGTGACAGATCATTCCTTCCCAGGTGATGCCATCCATGTAATTTTATGACTCGCACACTTCGAAAAATTAACCTGTCAATCTTTTGGCTCATAAACGAGCTACGCGTGCTGATTCTTGTAAAATTTGTCCTTAAAAAATGTTCCGAATCCCCAGTGTTGAGGGCAATCGCTAACGACGTTTCTTAATCTCATCCTATAAACTCTTCTCCCCGTTGAGTTTAGACCGTATTTCACTCTCTGTGAGACGACAGGCAACTTAATGCGAGCGTCTGTCGTGCCTTAACGCAAAGAAGACATTGCAAGTTTGAGTTAGATACATTTAATCAAACCAGAACGCTTGGATATCATAGGTTACGGATACGCTTTACTATAAGTAGATCATCTAAAGGAAGCGTAGCGAAATGTAGCGGATAGTGTATGGTGCAATGTTTCACATAACGAGGGCCTCGCGCTATTCGAAAAATTCGCTACTACCTTCGACGCTCACATCCCCAGGATGGCAATGTGAACGACATGTTCTGCAGATGTTCTTAATCCCTGTCTGTGGCTGTGCTGAAAGCAGACAGGCTGATAGTCATTGAATGCCAGAAGTTTTAGCGTAGACATACAGTACGCCACAGGACAGAGAATGCTATGTCGTCACAAATGAAACGGCCGCGAAGACAACGGATTTATTCTGTTGCGGGCATGCGTCTAACACGATGTTCTTGTTAATAACATTGACTTCCAAATTCCGGACAGAGAGTTGTCATTGCAGGTGCGTGCCAGTTCATGTCAGTGGAAACCACTGAGTCCCATGCTTTTCAGAAGAGCAAATCAGCGTGATATGTCGAGACAGAGGTAATTTTTGACACGAGGTGTTTAACAGGTTAGCAACCCTGTTGGTCGGAATAGAAAACCACAACTCCCATTCGACGGGAGGATTAGATGTCAGGAAGCATCAAGTCAATCGAATGATGTAGTCTAGGGCATGAATGTACAATGACAGTAGAATGTGCGCTCATTTAAACCAAAGGCGAGTCCGAGAGAAGACTTCTGTTTAAAATAAATTAAAGCGGCCGCGGGACCACATTCATTCTACTGCAGTAGGAACCCCTGAATCAAAAGCTGATAACGGAAACAACCATAAAAACTTTGTCCCCTCTTCAAGATTCATCAAATTTGCCTGACAAGCGGGAACATCATGGCCAGCATTTTACTAAGGCCGAAGTCGGGCGCGGGATAGGCTAGTGGAGGAGCGAATAATGCGGCTGACTACCAAGAGACAACGAAGCGAAGAACTTGTTAGCACTCATCTAGGCAGTCCACGACTTGGAAACTACTGGGAATTTTGAGTACAGGCAGGTTCTCAACAGCCGCTCGGATTGTTGATTTTAGGTTGTCTCCTCTAGCGCTTTGGATTTAAAGCCTAACCACAAGGCAGCGGTGGCAAAAAACTTACTTAATGGCGGCTCGCAGTCACCATGTCGCAGTGCCGTCGTCGGGCTTTGCGGCTTTTTATGAGCCTTTCAGCGTGCCAAACATCGGCCCCCCGCACTCGAGATGTTGACGGCCGACGACTGGAAGATACCAAAATCACAAACCAGGGCAGAGAAAGTTGGTTGAACATAATATTCCGTCGCAAGAGAGTGTAAGCGCAGCTCATCAGGCAGCGGAACTAAGTCGTCTCTTCAGCCGACAGACAGCCAAAGACAGACAGCGCGATGCAAGTACCGGAAACACCGTGGAACCGTAGGCGTGCTTTTCGCGACCTATCAAAGTTAAAATGTCGAAAATAAGAATCAGTTTCTCCATCAAATTTGTGAACCTGACAAATTATTTTGGTAGCATTAACGGCAATGCGCAACGGGAAATCACACTGAAATTCGGATGTTCAGAGCGATTCGCACAAACGGCGAGGACTGGATAAACGGTCTGGTAGTAGTGACCTAAAATTGACAGCAACTGCTGAACTGATGACAGTTCGACCGTCTTTGCTGACAATATCCGCCGTATGCCCCACAGCGTGGTGGGAGCAGGAACGGTGACTTGCATGTCGCCAGACGAAATGGTCAAACAAAACACTCAAGGGAGTCCCCCGAGACCTGGTATTCCAGTTTGGACAATATTAGTCGCCTGTGGACCTAGATGTCCGCAACGGAAACCTTCAAATGCACCTCGTTCAACATTGCCACGTTTGCATCACTCAGCTATGACGATAACACTTCATCTTTCCCGTGACTTGGAGGAAGTCACCCCACCCATAGCAAATATCATAAATCATACACCAATTCCCTGCCCAGCACATCTACTGTAATCATCCTGCCGGCAAGGACGCAATGGGCGACCTCATTCACAATGCGGATGTTAGGTCATCGTGTTTACGGAACCGGTGGAAGTACAGGGTAATGGGGGTAGGGCTAATGGATGGGGAAGGGTGTGGTGAAAAAGGATGAACTTTTGAAAAAATGTTCAAATTCTCCGAACAGATTCAAATAGATCCGTGCATGATCTTAGAAGCGAAATTTAACATCAAAAAGCTAAAGGAAGCTAAATATAGCGTCTGCACAACAAGATGCCAAGATCAGAGATCAAGGCAGCGAGATAGCCAATAGAAGCCCAAGGACGAATGACGATGGCGAACCCCATAAGTGTAAAGTGGGAACACTGAACCAACGGCACAACATAAGTATGCAGGACAGTGGGACACAGAGAAGCCACCAAGGTGGCCAGCAAAGGTAAAGTATGTCAAATTAGCGTGTATACCAACCGTCAAATAATCCAAATGTGATATTTAAGCAAAGGTTCTTGTTATCTCAGAAAAAAGCAATCGCCGTGCCCAAATCAAATCACACTACTTTCGTAAGAATCAGTAGGCAGCCATGAGTAATATGCAAATCTAGGTTGCATATTGCGTCCTTCCCATCCTGCCTCCTAGTCTCTCTACCTGATTGCAAAAATTCGCGAGCAAAACACATCTCTGACAATTTTGCTATCTATGAATTATGATTACCGCATTAACTAGGCCACAGACAGACCATAGCCATTACGACATTCAGGGCCGAATCCAAATAGAAAGAGAAGTTGGACGCCGACAGAGAGAGAGTTTTATGCTGCACCGGATGAATGTTGAATCGGCTGAAACAAATTGGCAGCCGGGCGAGGACACAGTTCTGTGCTACTAGAACAGGCGCCAGAGTTCAGCCGAGGCAGGCGTCAGAGCGCCTTGAGCGGAGGCATGTTAAAGTTGGCCTTGAAATTGGCTAACCGGCTCGTACAGTTGTGATTGCTCGGGAACCAGCCCGTCACTGGCACGCGCGTTCAAGTACGCGCGAGAAGCGCAGTTTTGCAACAGGCACCAGAAGTGAGGACAGTGCATGGCCTATCTGCTGACAACTGTGTATTGAACAACACAGATGAGACGCTGTATGTAGCGAAATCTGGGAAACTCTCGCATCCGTATAAAGCTATTAAGGACTAACTATAAACACGCAGAAAACAGCCCTTGTGACCCTACCGGCGAGAACAGCTTAATATAGTAAGCGCAGGTAAGAGTAAGTGGCAACTACTTCACTGCTTTAGACCAACTCCCATATCCGGAAAGGAGAACTTTAAGATATGTCTAAATGAATGACGACATTGCAGCTTCAGCGCCTGAAGTCAGTCGGATTTTTGACATGCCATAGTATTCGGTTTAAAATCGCTGTATTATACTTCATGATGCCAAACTGAAGATATCCAGAGCCGTTGACCTGACACCTACCCCTTCACGACTACGGCTCAGAGACCTCAGCCATTTACCACAGACAAAAGAGAAACTTAAATTATTTTTACCTGCACAGTGATGGACTTCCAAAACGAAGTTCCTGGAGTTGACTGGGAAACTCAGAATCTTTTTCATTTCAGACCACATTCGCATCAATTGAGCGACCACATTGTAAGCGTGACTGATGGGCTCCTGTTGTCCCTGTGGATACTCGTAGCTAAGGTGGGGGGAAATAGGACGCCAGGAAGCCTTGAACATCTACTTCGTATTCATGGAAATCCAGCAAGAGAGCTAGGAAACTTTTCTTGAAATCGGCCTGATTCACTCACCCAAGACATCGATACTGGGGTCGTCCTCTTCACGGTATTCCTCACCCCAATACATCTGACTCCTGTAAAAAAAAATCATGAAGAGTTAATTATCATAGACTGAAAGAGTGACAGTCGACAGGGCAATTCGATCCTCTTTGGGAAAAATGCCAGACTGACCTTTATGGCCTCTCTACTGTATGTGAAATCGGTGTTTTTAATTGACACACGTAGGCTGAGACTCCATGTCTCGTCAGTTATCAAATCCAGCCTAATTGCCCCCAGGTCTGACTGACATTTGTCACTGGCGTGAAAAATAGAAAGGGGAGAAACATCGATTCAGTTTGGATAATGTCCTCAGTTTCTGCATCCTAAATAACTGAACGAGTTTTTAATCCATCACCTTACGCCGGTAGGCGTGGCTGGAAGGTTTTTTTTTTACTGAGAGGGCAGCTCAGTCAAGAGAGTCAGACTGCAGTGGCTGATTTTCAGCGTGGCCTTTGTCTAAGCCTGTTTCGTGCGGATCGGGTGGTCAGCCCACGTGTGGTACGCGTAGACAGATTCTTATTGCATTTTCAGCCGCTGTGGCCACCCAGGGCGCAAGTCTTCGTGCCACTAAAGAGTCGTAGTTATTGGAAATGGAAGAAGGGTAGTCAGCCGTAAACAAATTTCCCGCGCAAGTCACTACCGCGCCTTTGTAGCCTCCGACGGACGGACTTTGGGCCTGTAGGGACCTGGGACAAACTGAGCATGCTGCAATAGAGAGTGCGCAGTATGGATGGGCATCCTGCCTTACTATACAGGCGGATATCAACGTCGCCTGTCGAGCAAACAATTTGAATTCTTGATTTTGAATGCCAAGATTAGGTTCAACACATGCCTGGCGATCATTGTTCGCAGAGATCCTCATTATCGTGAGGGTCCTTATATGTGAGGTGTAAATGGATGAGCTAACGGGATCAGACAGGCAGATACTTGTCAATCAGGCTTTGTTCGGGTGCAGAGGAAGGTTGTTTGGCAGCGGGGAAGGAGAGAACTAATCAACACGTTGTTTGAACAGAAATCTTAACGAGAGGTGGCGGTCACACGGACTACTCAAACAATAAATATCCATCCTGGAATCCACCAGAAAGGAGGAGGCCAATGGATATAAAAGTGCTCAACGAATCCACCAGGTCCAGGTTCTAAGTGATCGCTAACCCGGGAGGGAAATTTGTCGACCATACTATTCACAAATATACTAGATTTACACTTCGCAAATCTGGGAATTGTAGAGGGGAAGCGATCATAGAAAGACGATATTTGTAGTAATGACTGACGGTCACAAGCGACAACGCCCACCGCTGTCCCACGAGATAGGCCCGGAAATAGGGACTTGTGTAAAAAGCCCGCTATAGTGAAGCAGACTTGCAAAGCGCCTACCGCACCCTCTCATACAACTGTCAAGAGGACCGTAGACGAGCGTGCGCATGGTGGTAGACAAAACTAAACAGTTCGATTGTGTGTCACACAGGAAAGTTCAACCATCGTGAACGATGATTTCCACAGTGTGCCTCGCAGAATGACGAACACACGTAAGGTGACTCTCGCATGAAAACTTTTACATTCATGTTGGACTTGCATAGAGTTTACAGCACTCTCTCCTCCTCCGTCCACCTCAGACCGGTGTCAAGTCAGAGGCAAGAAAACCGGAGGCGGAATCGGTATACGCGTGCCACACTCGTCTGTTCTGCGCACGATGGACCGGGTTTTCGGACACAAACAGGGCAGGGGCGTCTCGGTTCTCAATTGGGTGAGAATTCAGTAAAAACTACACTTAGAAGGAGACGTTACCGTCCGACTCTTCGTCCCACAAGGAGGGCCGTGTTATTCCCTTCGTTGGCAGCCTTCCAAACACGACTACTAGCGCACAGTGGTTGTTTAAAGATGCCTCAGACAGTTTATAGTGGGGAGTGTGCGCTGACTGCCGTGGGGTCGGAGCCCGCAGTGCCAATCCACTGTCCGAGCTTGCCAGCCAGCTGATGTTGGGATTGGACGCTGGCACACCTAAACAGCCCGTCTGGGCGCACCACAAGCCTGACTGCCCCCCCCTCCCCCCCCCTCCCCACCAAAAAAACCCGAATTTTCACACACATTGGTGGGCAGCTCTGGTCTGGCATGCGTGACTAAGATTACTGGTCCAAACCATGTCTGGCAGGCCTCTCTGCGAACGAATCACATAACACAATAGCGAGAATTTTATGCTGATCACATTGAGAAGGAGTTACTACAACCTGGCCATCAGTCCTGAGGGGCACTTAGCTGTTCTATCAGTTGGCAGCCGTCCAAGCCTCTACTCTTTGGGCGTCGAAATAGACTTGTCGTGATGTAAAAGGCGTTCTGTTTTAGGATGTTAAAACACACTTCCGAACTTAAGCACAATCCTAGTAAAACAAGTCAACCCAAGTTGCCTCCTCGTGGTTAATTTGATCCTCATCTGACTGGCGTAAATATCCTGTGGACATTAATCCTTCACGTCAATGGACAGGCCGGTATACACACTACAGGTTCAAGCGCGTCAGGTTTATCATAGTGAAGAATGCGCTGATTTTCCCGGGGTGATGGATTCCTCGGTGTTGGCTTCACTTCCCCCTCCCTCCACCATGTCCCCAGCGGGCCACCTGAGTCTGTCAACTAGCCGATGACGTGACTGGATGCAGTTGCTGACAAGACCGAACAGCCCCTCAACTTTTGCCACGCATGATCTGGCCCTCACTATCTGGACCAGGCTAAATTAAGTGGCACTGTGGCAGTCTGCGCCTCCTTGATCTCTGACACTTTGCCCACCTACCCTCCTGCCCGCCTCACGCTCCCTCTAGATTCGCTGCTGAGACCGCGCGAGGCTTGTCACTAGCCTCATGCGACCTCAAAGCCAATCAACGTTGGCCCTTCTTTTATTGGCTGGCGGACACTAACTGAGGTAGAGCGAGGGCGCACGAGCGCGCTGAGAACTAATAACCTCAATGGTGGACACAGGACAGAGACATCCTTCGGCAACTGCCTGCTGGTGCCTCTGCATGCCCTTTCTCAGCAGTAAAGATTGTCCAACCAAATCCGGCTTCCCTGACTTCTGATTTGGGAACCTTTGCCTTCTCGAACATTGAGAACTCTTGAGTCAGCCTCCTCTGCAGTGACAGTACGTCTCTCACGTATGTGAGACTCGCGTGTACCGTTGCTGTCAAGGTGGATCACATGCACGATGCAGGTGTGATGCATAGTGTGTTACGAAGAGATATCGTGTGAGCGCATGTCGGGATTCATGTATTGCATAGGATGGGTGGATGCAGGCAATGCAGCGTTTTTCAATGTCTTCTGGACCTCGTCTTTTTACTGAAGCTTTTCGCGGATGATCCAGTTCCCCTGGTTGACTTTAGTAAACTGACCATGTCTGCGTCCTAAACGGGAAAGCTTTTGGGATGGCGGTTCGATGTATCTGTAGTTCCGTTTGCAAGCCAAAACCGCAATGATTCCATAATGAGTCCTACAGTCGATCGAAAACCTGGCTGACTTTGGAGATCTGGGTTGCAGTCTCGGCTTCAATCTCAAAGTTTTCTGCGATCGTACTTTCGAGTTGGAAAACTTGTCTGCGGCTGCGGGACGAGTTGTACTCACCGCTGATTGGGGGTGCAGTGGGATCATTAGATGATGCTGGTTTGTGCATAATTATTATGCTCTCGCCGTTGGTGGTCGGTTCCCGTTTTATGCAACCTGAGGCAAAGAGGCTCATGCTTCAGTGGATGTCCACTTTCATCTCGGTGTTGTGCGAACAATCATCCCCGAATAAAAGAACAAAGGTACCGTTTGCGGAGACTTGTGTCAATGCCTTAATGCCTAAGGCACTTAGCAACTATTGCTCAGTTCGGTAGGCGGTGTTAATTCCTGGTCGCTCCTCTCGATAGGCATCCACCAGAACGGTTGAGATATTGGAAGCGCTCCACTCCATCGGTCACTGGAAATGCCTCCGAGACTGATCTATTGCTCATGACGCGAATCATCATCCCGTTGTGTTATCGCACCATCTGCGTAAAACACTTCGCGGCTGCAATTCAAGATGATTTTCCAGAGCCCATCGCGGTTTACTGAATCAGAGACTTCTGTCAAATCTAAGAAAGAGGTATAGAGATAAATGCTCATTTCCTGACAATTCTCTTGTAGTTGACGGACAGCGAAGTTCATGCCGATGTTTCCGTAGTTCCTTCGATATCCATCTTGGCTTTCAGGGTGAGGTTCAGGCGGTTATGCAGGACGCGAACGCAGATGGTTTCGGCGATGTTGAGAAGACAGATGCCGCTGCGGTTATCACAGACTGTTCGGTTCCCCTTGAACCTCTAGATGTGAACGATAGCGGTGTCCGAGGGTCTTCTTCTTAACGACACAGTTCCAGAAACAGTCTAGCAAGCTTGCGCATTACCTGATGACCTCCATCCTAGCAGATTTCAACTGGAAGACAGTCAACATCCGGTGCTTTTTCGGTGGATAGCTAGTGCATAGCTCTGGTAGTTTGTTGCAGAGGGGGCGGCCGACCGAGGTCTGTGTCGGTTTTGCATGTGAGGAAGTCTTCTGAAGGCGCATAAAGAGACTAAGAATGGCCGACAAAGGTGGTCTCTGAAGTGACTTGCTCGGCGCTCCAGAATTTCACACCGTTTCATCAGGAGGGTTATTCGCCGGGACTGAGTAACGGCGGAGTCTCTTTGGTCTGGGAATTGTTGACCGCCTTGATGTACGCGATGAAGTCCTCCATTTCGTTGCAATCGCACACCCCCCGGGCTTTCTCAGCATTGTAATTCATTCGAACATTTCGTCTCGCCTTCAGTTGCTGCTGTATAAAGCCTCGACATCGGAAGAAAGTCATTTTGCTGGCCCGGATTCTGTATATGACGTAGTCCGTGCGCATCCCATTCTCCTCGGGGAGAAGATTGCAGATTCTCTCATCTTTGCCACCAAACCAGTGCTGGTACTTGCACGACTAAGGACTTCCAACGCAGCGGAGTATACTTTGCTCCGCAGTTTACTTCAGAGTTTCTTAACAGTGCCGTTTTCTTCCATCCAGTGCCTGCAATTGTTCCAGACTAAAATTCGGACAAAAATCTGTATTTGCTCTCAAGTTACCACTATCTTTTCCGGCCGCTGCATGAGTCAGTCTATCTGCCAATGAGAACTACGCCTCCTGAACACAAACGTACTACTCATAAGTAGATTGGTTGCTTGCCGTCGTACAAGATTCTACCGCATTTTGCCTTTCTACTTCTTTCTGGCCTTACCCACGACTGCTTAAAAGGCTTGAAGGCCATATCAGGCTGCTAAAACAATTGACACATTTGTGGTCGACGGGTTAGACTTCAGGAAATTCATGGACATTCTAAGCGGACCACTATGCATAAAAATTGACATTGCACAGGCCGGGCAGCAAAATATAAATTGCGCTCTGCAATTTCAAACAAGAATTTCCTTGGTTGGACACCTTTGTGGCATCCTTTGAGACGGATTAATATATTTTTTTCGGTTTGGTGGCGACATGTCTAGAGTCCGTCTGCACAGGGGGTGCTAGTGCTTCCCTTTGTTCCACATTAGTGACCTTGGTTCCTAGAATGAATGAACTCCCTTCAAATTGCTTGTGTTGGCTTATGCGACTTGGAGACAATCATGGAGTGTGTTTTACACGTCACTGCTGAAGATCTCACACAGAACAGTGTATGTCTTGTTAGTCAAAATTAGAAGGTGTCTTCGCAGTTGAGTCACCTATCTGTGCTGAATGATTTAGCACACGTACAGCACGGGTAATAACTAACTAACAAGTGTTCCGTAGACCTTGTGCTTCAACACGATGCAACTACGAGGTCTCGGCTCATCAAGAGATCTCCTAACGTTCTCCATGGGTTTTTTGGTACATAGTCAGCTTTTAAATGCCATTTTAATTTCATCAGAACTCAATTTTCAAACTTGCCTTGTTTAATTTCCGAGGAAATTAGTGCGCTAACTTGGAGTAAATCTTTCGAAACGGGCCTTTTCAGGCACGGTCCAAATTTTGATATGAATATTTGAGCTGAAATCCATCAGCTACTGTGGAATAACCGCTTAATATTCACAAACCGCCAACAGGCAGCCAGTCAGCAATCCGTCGTCACCAACCATCGCATGACTTCGGTTCACCTATCAGTGTAAGGCAATGCCAGGTACGATTAGGCACTGGAGAAGAAAGTTAACTGACCGAATTGGGTCATACAGACTAGAGCTACATTAATTCTGCTGCGAAGTCAGACACCGACGCACAAGACTTTAATTCATATTGGGTGAAAGTGGAACGAATCAGGAAAGAGGATTAAGTCGAAAGCCCATTGAACAGCGGACAACCAATGAAACTTATACCCTTCACACGAACCACTAGCCTTCCGTGCAGTCTTTTGTCCTAACGTAGAGCCTTTTTTCGGAGCTTACACTTTGAGGATACCAATCAGCTGGTGCCAAGAAAATAATAATTATGGTTTTACTCATGAGTGCCCAAATGCTATTATCCAGGTAAACAAGGCCCTGAAGATAGGAAGGTGTGCTGTCTACTGAAATGCTGACTGAAATTCTAAAATATGCTTCCAATTCGAAAAGTTACCTAGGCAGTTTTGTAATATCAGTCATCGTACAGCATAATCCAACAGGAATGACAAGACAAAATCGATTTTTTCGGCATGTTTAAATGTTGAGAGTTTTGCACACTTACTTCACGTCTGAAGACGACTTGGGGAACCAAGATCGAAAATTTGCAGTAAAACTTGTTAATCTTTCCCAAAGAGCTTATTTCTTTCGAAGCATAATCCTTATATATCTCAGTCGCGTCAGGATGATGGCTATTGAATGAGCCTTTTTCACTCGTAGTAGGAATATTCCCGATTCACTTTGATGCCCTTGTAAATTCAAATATGTTACAAAAATATTCTGTCTTGTCCCCGTCTGGTAGCAAATTACGTCTCCTTCAAATTTTCTACTTGAAAACAGAATATATTCCGGTCTTAACACACTTTTTTATAGTCTCGAATAATGTTTCGCCCCACCTGCTGTTACACTGGCATTTAGGATTTCCAAACTAAATACTGCATACATTTCGTTAAAGAAATATCACACATGTCTCCATACAGTTAGGAAGAAGTCATATAGGAGTCATGGAATTGTTCAATGGATGGGGACCAGTTTACGTACCTTACAATTAGCATTGATAGACGTGCCGATACGATGCAGTATGAGTGGACATTTCAGTCATAAAAAATCTCATGATCAGAAGATTTTTAAAACTAAAAGATACTCCATTAATTTAAAAAAATTTAAAGACGTAATTTGCCACCAAATGAGGACAAGGGATAATATTTTTGCGCATGTTTTCTATGCGACATATGTAAATGTATATGGGTGCCAGAAACCAAGGGGGGAATTCACGCCACTTAATTAGCCATTTGTTCAAGTATGGTTTCTGTGGACGCCTGAAAAGCTTATTCAAAAGCCATCAGCCTGACATGACTGACATCCTAAAATACTGCTGCACGACAATTAATATAACCTTTCACTTTAAGTAATCCTTCCGAATCGAAAAAAAAACAGTTTAGAATTCTGATTAACTTTTAGTGAGATAGAACACATACCGTACAGTAACACTGACCCAGGATGTTCTTCTAAAACCCCAGCTGTGTAATGACACGTGAATCGAGTGATCTAAATCAGCAGAAACAGCTAATGCTCCAGCGTTCTGACAATCCACGAACGGGCGCCTTTTAGATTAGACGTCCCACCCTGAGATAACAACGAAAAAGCTCACCAAAAGAAAGTCCCCGGCAGAGATCACAACACCTGAAAGCTAACGAGAGTAGTGAGGCTGCCGCGCGAACGTACATAGAAGACCAGAGCCACGACACAGTCAGTGTATGCGAGCAGGGAATAGTTAAACCTCAGATGGGAGAGGACTCAGTAGACGATGGAGGCAGTTGAGGGGTAGATGCCGACCGACAATTATATGGGATCCAACTCCAACAGATGACGCGGCCGCGGCCATCACCTGCCTATGAAGTCCAGGCGGCCTATTTCGGTTCCAGCTGAGACACGGCGCCAGACGGACCGGAGGTACTATAATTAGTATGCAAGGAGCAGTCAATTTGCATGAGGCCTGGCCGTTGCACAATCAGTGCCATTATAAGCTAGCTCCAATGGGGGACCTCAGTGTGAGCTCGAGGAACACTAGGCGGATTAAATTGATCCAGGCGATCGTGTCGTCTCTCAAGCTACAACCTACCACGCCCTGCAATGCAGACGCCGAAACTCCGAATCCCCCGAGAACAGTGCCAAGCCACTTGTCTGGTTGGCAACAGCGACATTCCAAACTGTCAAGTTGAGGATCCGTAGAAAACCAAATAGAACACCCACAGCCTTGGTAACCATCTACCGATCACTCTATCTGATCTCCCCATTGTCACTTCCGGAAATTCTAGAAATTTTACAAACGCGTGGATCGTTACAGAGGCCGAGCCACAATAATACGACCCAGACCTGCGGTCCCCTACGAGAATGATGAACCCGGGGTCCTGTCACAAACTGAGCTTACTGCCTCACTGCACGCATCTGCTGCAACTTTCGGCCCAATGGAAGAGAAACCTCCCTCATTATCCTTGGTCTCCATATCACAAGTGGAGGTCAAGACGCGGTTTTTGACGCCTCGAGAAGCCCTCCCCCAGTAATACTTCCTGATGATAAGACCTGCATCCCTGATTCTTGTCAAGGGCGCTTTCTGCAAAGACCTTGAATGAGGAATCTGTGTGAGGTGTAGTCACATGGTCTAGAAGTACTGCTCTGCTTGTCAGACGCTATTTTGCTGACAGATTTCCTTGGGTTCTCTATCAGCCTGACCCCCAAATCCTCAACAGACCTATAGTTTAGGAGAAAAGCCTGTATATCTACGAAATCTGATCGCCCTGGTAGGCATATAAAACCATTGACTGTTCTATCATCTCCTACACTGAAGGACTACGGATCTAGACATATTCAAATGATGAAATGGGCCGTGTTTATTAAAAAGACATTTACCAAGTTACTGAAGTACTGTCGCTAACCCCAGGCTTTGGGGACGCCGGCAAAATGAAAGCTAGGTGGAGCTTGTAACTGAACTAATGACCAGAAGCTGAGCACACGGGCTGTCTGTCGCCCTCGCTCGCGATGCGCTTAAGTAGATTGGAAAACTACTTCTTCAGCGAGGCAACAATTCTAGACTCCTTAAACTGGTTTTTGGAAAACCACAAGGTCAGCATTTTAAAGAGAAGGAGCACAAGTAGAGGCGTATATGTATATATACACATGATTTGAGTAAGCACAATTAAGATGGCAGCTCCAACACAGTTGTGTGGGTCATCTCAGTTTTTTACGATAACCGGATCGATGTGGGGCAAAAAATTACAGACAGCACGAGAATACCAACAAGTACGTAGGCTTCGCAAGAAAAAGACATAGGAAAAGTGGTCGACGTATAAAAATTTGAGTTATTACACGCAAAAAGAATAGACAAGTCAGTTAGAGGATGCTTATCGTGGAAGGTTAATATGGCAAGTGAGTTCCGAGTTACGCGTCGGTACTCGGGCAGAGGGGTCACACACAGACACAATTGGGGGCGGAGAGAATTCCAGAAAAGAGAACGGTAGACACAACACAGCCAGGGGTGGGGAGATGAGGAACTTTGCTGAAAATCAAGACGGCAACTACAGGAAGGTGTGTGTGTGTGTGTATAAGAAATTAGTTACTGCTGCTGCTATTGGGAGATACGGCGTGACACAGCTGCGCCCCATCTCTGTTCGCAGGGATGCTGCCCGAGAGTTCAATTATGCGTTCCACGACCGTGTGATCGACGTACTCATCACCTTCACCAACCTTGTCAGATGTGGTACAATCGGCCACCTGAGTACTTCCTCTTGCAGCCGACGTCCCAGGGCCAGCGCCCACTGTGGTGGTCGAGACACGCGGATCATTCGGCGCTCGACGCTCGGCGCAACCAACAGCCTCAACAGTCGAGAGTTCGGCAATAGCGCCATCACCGTCAGAGACATCTAGGACAAGCTGGTGGTGAGCAGTACTGTCCAGCTGTTGACCCACGGAGGCAGTGGAGGAGGAAACGGCCACGTCAGAGAAAATCTGCACGCCGGTAGTGTAGGCTAGCTGAGACTGTTGACCACCACCACCACCACCGCCCCCCGAAGTCGTCTCTCCGCTCGCAGGAGCGGCAGCCTCCATGCTGACCAGAGTGGTGCCCGCGGGGGCGGCGAAGATGGTCTCCCCACCGGCACTACCCGCTGTGCCCGCGCTAGCCACGACAACAGCACCCCCTGAGGGTTGAACCAACAAAGCTGATCGCTGTTTGTACCAGTGGGTGGTCGCGCAAGTCAGGGTAGACCGGGGAGAACGCAAAAAGGGAAGACAGAAAAGTTGAAACTCAGACCGGCGAGGAAGAGTGGAGTATCTGCGCGTGTATATCAACAACGGAGGCACAACAGAGGGACGGTGAGGGCGACGAATCAACTTTCAAGCAAGAAGGCAAATTGAGAGTGGTTGGGGGAGGGGATCAGGATTGGCGTGTGTATGTGTGCATCTGTGTCAGTGTGGACGCAGCAGGTCAAACTGTGGGCGACTGAGAGGGGAATGGAGGGGACCAATACACGCTTACAAACACGGCTGAGAAGGGAGGGGGGAGGATGGAGAGAGGCGCTGGGGGATTTGACGTGATTACTTGGAGGCAAAAAAGCAAAAGACGCAGAAAGAGACAAGCTGGCTATTTGGACAGCACCGAAACATGCAGATCGAGCCAATTGTTCGTTGGGGAGGGGGAGGGGGGGAGACAGGGGCGAGATAAACAAGCGTATGTTTGTGTACGTAGAAAATGATACATGCCCAAAAAATGGATTCACAACAAAGACGTGGAGATGCTGTTGATTAGCCGGGTTAGCAGCCGGAGGTACTTACACCGGGAGTGAGATCCGAAAGCTGAAAGAGGAGCAACAAGGGACTTACGGAGGTACGCTCAGGAGGAAAAAACCAACTCTCCCTGCAAACATTTATGGAATCGCACAAGTCGTGGTCGGCATGTGACGAACATAAATTTTACCACTTTTGATAAAATCACCCTAGGCAGAAAACGTTGACATTCAAAAAAGATAAAGCCTCCCATGCGTTTTCGACTGGTGCTCAGGGTCACATCATAGACAGACCAAATGAGTCACGTCTACAACAACGGAGTCTACACGATTGGGCGCACAATTAGCATAAAAGGCCTGAGTGGACTGCACAGATTCAGATTTTCCGGGAGTCTGGTGAAGAAAAACCACACTGGTCAACTAACCTGAACCTGCACAGTTTGCAGGCGATTGCCGACGGCGTCCTGACCAGCCGAGGAGTTAGCCAGACTTAAGCCCGAGGTTTGTGCATTTACAACTTGCAGGACTTGGAGACCACCGTTTGGTCCGGCAACGATTGTGCCCGGAGTGGCGGCGACCGCGTCGGTACTGGCAGCCTACAGTGGGGGGGGAGAGAGAGCATTACCTTATCAGAGACAGAAAATGCGTCAAGCACGGTTTATTCGCATGCGACGCGGGGAAAAAGTAGTATGAAAAATTATTTGCATATTTAGGAAGAAGTGCCCACGGAGAATGGGACGGCCGCTTCTGGCCTGTTAACCGTCTTCAGAAAGCCGTACCTGGGATTGCATAATTTTAATGACACGGCGTACTTCATGATTGAAAAATGGACATCGTTCTAATTTTTAAAGCTTTTTCAGGTCTTAATTGAAGTGGTGTTTATAAATTTACAGCACAGATGCACAAAGCACTTGCAGGTAAGACCGAGACATTCTTTGACCTCCGTCCACTTGGCTCTCCAGTAAGCATAGGTCCAAAGTTCGGCTGTCACCCAAGGTTTTTGAACATAACCCCTTTTTACAGTGTTTATAGCTTACTAAAATCATCTTTTGAACCATCAAAATGGGCGATGCTCAAGGTTTATCGCCGGGCACAACTAAACGATCCGGGGTTGTAGGTCATATGAATCATCCATTGAGAGTCCAAAAGAAACATTCGTTACTTGCAGCACCCGCGATCTCCAGCAAAGACCTTTCTTCCTCTGATAAGCATTTGCTCTTGTCTTATCCACGAAGTTTAATTCCACAATTTGAGCAACACTGCGACAAATCTGAAGCTTCACAAGCTGAAGGCTGGACCCATAATCAACAGTGATGATAAAATCCCGAGGGCCTAGAGCAGAGTTCACGTGGAGTGGAGATTTTTCGGCGGCATGTTTTAGGAACCATAGAACGGAAAGAGAAATTTAAGATAAAGAAGTATGATAGTAGAATGGTGCTCAGCGATCGTTCTTACGGAACTCACTCGCTCCGTCCAGTCTCCCTTTTCTTGGTCGGTAATAACATTCTGCCTATATCATTCGCCGCTGTGCGGCTGCTGGTTGGGCTCGAGAGAGCCCGTAAGGCACGACGGGGCGAGTGAGTTCCGTAGCGCCATCGGTGAGCGTCCCCTCTACCATTGTATATTCCCGATCGAAACCGATAGGACGAGCCCGTGGAACAGTGGTTACAGGCGTTGGACTTCTAACTAACAGGTCGCGAGTTCGAGCCCCAGGTGTTCCACACTTTGGGGTTGGATATGACTGGCTGACGACGGCTAATAAGTCAGAAATGGCAATTCCAGTCTCCCTTGTCTGTGTCGGCAATGACATCCTGCCTATAAATAAGTATGCTTTTAAATTTAAAAAGGGTAAAACTGAATGAACACAGAACAGAAGATCTGGCAATAGCACCAGAACACAAACGGAAGCAGTAAAGTCGCAACAGGACTCACTTGGAATTGCTGAGGGAGCATCTGAATGTGGAAGGGCTGACCTGCCGCGCCTGTGGCAGTTCCAACCGGCAGCTGGAAAACGTACTGGATCTGAGTAGCAGCCGCCGCTTGTTGGGCAGCTCCGGATGACGCCGATGTCGTCGCCGACGTCAGGCCCTGGGTGGTAGCAAGGGTCTGTATGGTGGCAGTACCGGCAGGAACAGCGGCAGCGAACTGTATGGTCGGCTGGGCAGCGACTGTGGCCGCAGTGGCCGCTGCCTGGGGTTGTTGCTGGATGAGACTAATGGAGCCAACGGAGGCGGGCACAACTGTCACACTGCCCTCATTCTCGCCGGAGGTGGTGCCAAGGGTGAGATTTGCAGTACCAGCCCCCGACATGAGCATCGCCTCCGCCTTCAACGCCGCGTTCTCATCCGCTGTCTGGTGAACGACGGAGGTGCCAGTCATGTGCTGGATGGACGACTGGTTGTGGTGAGACTAGGTGGGGTATGGGGGAGAACAGAAGAGGTGCCCGTCTTTTTATCCAATGGCATGACAATGAGGTCCATGCAACGCAACGATGTAAAAGAATCCAAACCTATCTGCCCTGAAGTACGCTGTTGGCGTTCCATAGTCATTTTTATGAGGCCATGAGGAAAGCTTTATATCACTGACCCTTAAACTACTTCACGCACTAGTGATCTACTTATACTCCCAGGCGCACTAAAGCATGGTCGCGCCTGCCAAAGAACCCCATTGCAGACAAGCTCTAGGCCGGAAAAATTTAATTCTTTCGTTCCAATGTCTGTGAATGCAAAACGCACCCCTCCTACTGGTAGCTCGTTTTTATTTGACAGCTCAATCATCGCAATCGACGATGATCGTATCAGAAAGCTCGTTTTTTGAATTACGTGGTGATTGGTGAAGTCTGGTGGTCGGTGATAAGGTTGACGAGAAGGCATCTGAGACTCTTCCTTAGTAGAGGTGGGATAGAGTTGGTGTTGCAATTGAAATCTGTCTGGATGTCAGTAGGTGGAATGGGTGTAGGAGTGGAGCTACTGTGGACTGTGAGGCGATGGACGGAGTGGTTGGACTCAAGTTTGGATTACTTGGACCCAATCCTTCCACCGATATCACATCAATGAATAAACGGGGTGAGCATACGGCACTTTGAATGCCACCTCCTGCGAATATAACCCTATCCTCCAAACGTATCTAGCAGGGTAAAATGCCGAATGACAGCGGGACAGCATAAAAAAACAAAATATGGAATGGAACTTTCGATAGCTATTTACCAGAAACTAGGAAACATGGATGCGATTTATGATTTGGGTCAGAACTATAGATAAAAACGCAGCAAACCCAGCAGTGATGACAGACTGGAAAAAGTATTTTTAGGTCAGCGTAGTGGACGCTCAACAGTGTGAAGTAAATTAAAGTTTTAGCAGGCCTACATAAAACTGCCCAGCGGCGTACCTATTCTGTACTTCCCTTCAGCCGCATGAAATGAGCAACACTTTCGTAGGGGCTCCGGCGATTATGAGACCTGTAGAACAACACTATAGCCTGTGAAGAAACACTACAGACTTACGGCACTGGACACCAGGAGGGGTTCACGCATGTCTGCAAAAGCAGGCGGTATTAGTTGCCCGCACATCGGTTGGCAACAACTGACCTAGTTCTTGAGGAAAATTATAAAAGCGACCCTGAACACTTCAAAGCCGGACTGACACCATAACCAGTGCTCGTACGCAGACACCGGGGGAGAAAGAAAACACTGGTGGCTGAGTGTGCGCACGCATTTATATATTTGCGTAAACAGACAATCTAAACAGATACGCAACCGAAACAAATTGAAAGGGGTGGGTGTAAGTAGATACAAACAAACAAGTCCTCCTACGCACGGGGAACTGTCTTTGAGGGCTGTGCGAGGAAAGGACAATGACGCAACGTGCACATGGTAGCTAGTTTGTGAGTTACAAAAATAGGCTTTAAACCGATTTGTCTATCCGGGATTTCAGCTGATGGACACAAGCTCAGACGCAACCGACGATTTTAGGATGCCTGCAAGAGAAGGGAAAACACTCCCCGCCAACATCAGTATGCCGACTAAACAACATTTATAGGAACACAGAAAATGAAATGAATTATGTAAACCGTCTGCGGCGCTGCTTCGTGTAGTCGCAAAAATCGAGTACTGCGACCAAAAGCTGCTACAAACAGATGCCTTTTGTAGTGATATGAATTAGTCAAAGGGTTGTCATAAAGTTAGTCGTCCGACCTGAAAAGGTGGGAACCACGATGGTTACAGGAGTCTACTTCCAACAAGACAATTAAGGGATAGACAGAGATGTAGAACGAACAATTCAACCCTGGAGTTGAGAACGGTTGCCTTAAGGTGACCGAGGCATGTTCGCAAACCAGCACTTCTTAGGACAGAATTTTGTAGAGTCAGCCATTATTTACGCAGACAGTGATAAGTTCTTGTTAGCGCAACGGAACTGACTTCTAGAATGTAAGAGTTGTTATTACAAGGGACTAGATCGCTCTGATCAGGCGCCCAAACAAAAAACTGGCTATCACCTCCGTACATTAATGTGTCCGGAATTTCTGAAAGACACCCGAGGA
The DNA here is from genome assembly GCA_902702965.1 of Spirometra erinaceieuropaei. NCBI lineage: Eukaryota > Metazoa > Platyhelminthes > Cestoda > Diphyllobothriidea > Diphyllobothriidae > Spirometra > Spirometra erinaceieuropaei. Next base: position 573,933 of record CACRXP010000074.1, read on the forward strand.
ACCACCGATGACACGTGGCGAACAAACCGACTACACTCTGCAACCGGCTCTTCGCTATTTAGGTGGGAAATATGGCGAATACGAGGTATCCTGCGACACCTGCAATGCAGTTTACTGTGGTCAAACCGTTCATGTAGGCGTGTGCGGGCGGATTTTCCAGTTTAACCACAATATACCGCATTACAAGTGTTACGTGGAATCTTATAGACTACTTCTTTTTTATCCAAATAGCCAACCCTATCTTTAGGGTGTACAAGCTGGTTGCGTAGCGTAGTCGTCGGCTTGTGAGCCACTTCCATGTGGTGCTTCCTCAGGTGTCTTTCAACGAGTTCAGGCACATTTTTAACCTAAGGAAGCGTTCGCCAATATTTGGTTTTAGCACCTGATCGAAACACGTAGCAAGTGTGAAAAAAAACAGTTAAAATTTAAACATGCCCGAAGCGGAAGTCTAACGCGAGAATAGTTCTCGTTTCAACACAGATGCCTCGCGTGGCAAAACTGAAAAAGATAGTTTCGGTTCTTTAGGGCTTGTACTGTGTTATTCCGGATGGTGAGACGTTCATCATCCACGAGATTTTTTGATGATGTGATGGACTCCAAGTTTGTAAAAAAGTTTAGGTAGTTTGAATCGGAGAGATTCTATTTCACGGCCTTGGAAACCACATCTTCGGTTATTGTAAGGGCTCTGTGTGACAAATTTACTACCTTAGTTGGATGATTGCGGTTTGTGTGTGTTTGTACAAACATGGACATCCACTTCTTGTCTAAAATATTTTTATTCTTCAGCCGTTCAGAAACAAAGGTGATGGTTTTGCATAGAGATACAAGTGTAGAGGAAGGTTCTCTCGGCAAAATTGCATATGCTGTTCTCGTCCCAGGTCCCAGCTGCTGGCCAGGGTTATGATCAGCTGAATGAAGGCAGAATAAGCCCGAAAAAGTACTGCATCAATTGGTTGGGTCAGTTTGAACCTGTCCTTAACGACTTTGTATGTGGTATCTAAATCGATATGCCGGTCAAGAAAGATCAGTCGAATCCGCTCCATACCAACATTAACTCTATATTTCCAGGAATCACGTTTACTTTCGAAACAGAGGTTGATGGGCAACTCCCATTTCGGGATGTCCTTGTACGTCGAAAAACAGATGGATCACTTTATACATGAGTTTATCGCAAAGCGGCGTATTCGGAGGTTATCTTACACTTTGAGAGTAATTACCCTGTCTTTCACAAATGGAGTACAGTCTACAGCCTTCTGAATAGAGCCAAAACCTACTGTTGTGATGAACCAAGTTATCGAGCAGAAAGGAAATACCTCTACAAACTGTTCTCTCAAAATGGGTACCCGCATGACTTTATACGTCAATGCACGAGGCATCAGCTATTCAAAAGAAAAGGTATTTTCAATGCTACGGCCGCTCGGACATCAAAACCAACCACCTGGCGAACTCTCCCATACGTGAAAAATGCATATGAACTAGTCGAAAGACAGTTTAAAAAAAGTACCAGATACACGTAGCACACCAGCCGGGAACTACCTCACGCACACAGCTTGTACACCCTAAGGACAGGGTTGGCTACCTCGAGAGAAAAGGCGTTGTCTACAAAATCCCATGTTCTAGTTGTGATGCCGTCTATTGTGGCCAAACTGGGAAATCTGTCTGAACCCGCATACATGAGCATCAGTTAGCGGTAAAGAGACGCGACCATCTATCCCAGGTGGCCATGCACACACTGGACACTGGGCACAAATTTGCATGGGAAAACACTCGCATTGTTGGTGCCTGCCCAATAAGGAATGGCCGCGAATTCCTGAAGGCAATGCACTCAGACGAGGCATGCATCAACCCGCATATCGATTTAGATACCACATACAAAGTCGTTAAGGACAGATTCAAACTGACCCAAACAATCCCGAGAAGATGACTTTCACCAATCCAAGAATCATTTGTCAGACTCGGTCTGGATGTTAAGTGTTTTTTCACGCCCGTTGTCTGAAGACGAGCTGGGGAACCAGTCTCGAAAATTTACATAATTAAGTTCACTGTTTCCCAAGGAATTCCATATGCCTAAATATACCGATGTGCGTAAAGACTCGAGGTCCAGACATTGTATCACGTTCATCATCTCCCGAAGAAGATGAAGAAGAGGGCGAATTCATGGATCATGTTGTATTCGAATTGACGTTCCGAAAACTTCCTCGTTTCCATCATCAGATTAGCGTGCTTGTTGCTGCTTCCGGTCTTGAGTTGTTTGGTCTTGCCGCTTGCCTCTACTGACGGTGTCTTCGTTCACAGCTTGTCCTCTCATCGTTTCACTCAGCAACAACTAGCGGTTCTATCCTATGACGCGAAGTTCAGCAAAAGAGATGCTGGACCAGAAGACTATTGCATCTTTTGAATCGGCGCACCAGAAGTGTGAGGCAGGCGAGGATTGCAAAAACGCCATGCAACAAGTGTCGACCTCAATCCTTCAACACAAACGCCAGATGACGAGTTCTAAATCAGAAGATCGAGAACTTCTGAAGACACGAAAAATAAAGGATATCGTCACCCTGCCCGCCGACAAGGGGCGCTCGACTGTCTTCGTGGATAAGGCTGAGTACTGCACAAAACTAGGCAACCGGTTTATGGACAAAAAACTTATGCGTCATCGACCGTCAGCGAGTTTAAAAGGCTCGTAAACAGCATAAACAATACGATCGGTAAGCTGAGGAAAGCGAGAGCTCTTACGAGAAGGGAAGCGTTAGCCGCAAAAGCCAGTGATGCTGCGATGGCGCGCTTCTACGGCCTACCAAAGGTCCACAAGCAGGGGGTGCTGCTACGCCCCATCGTCTCCTTACGTGGTACTCCAACCTTTGGGCTGTCAAAGTGGCTGTACCAGAGACTTTGTTTCCTTGCCAAGGATTCGGAGTGGACAGTGAAGTCGGCTGAAGAGTTTTTGATGGTGTCACTTGACGTGATCTCGTTATTCACCTCCATCCTACCCGCGCTGGCTATCGACACTATTGACGGCTTTCTCTGGGAAAAGTGTGATGAGACCGACCAACAGCTGCAACGAGAACACATCATCCAGCTCCTCGAAGTGTGTCTTAAGACCTTCTTTACATTCAACGGCCAAGTCTACGAGCAAAAGAAGGGGACACCGATGGGCTCGCCTCTGTCTGGACTAATTGCCGAAGCAGTTTTGCAGAGACTCGAGCAGCTCGTACCCCCCCCCCCCCCGAAGTTCTGGACCAGATACGTCGACGACACGTTCGTTGTAATCAAGAGGAGCGAGGTGAAGGCTTTCAAGGCATTGTTGAACTCAATCTTCCCTGACATTCAGTTTACCATGGAAGAGGAAGTAAACAATCAGTTGCCCTTCCTGGACGTACAAGTTACGAGATTGGCAGACGGGAAGATAAGGACAATGGTTTGCCGTAAGGCAACAAATCCTGGGAGCATCCTCCACATCCGAAGCAACCACCCTGTTGGTCATAAACACGGATGTGTCAGAAATCTCTTTCAACGTGTCCAAACACACTGTGGCGACGACAGTGGGAGGAAGGAGGAGGTGAATTACTAACAGGCCCTCTTTAAAGCCAACGGCTACCCAAAGTCCTTCATACGCAATTGTCTCAAAAAGCCTCATTTTGAACGGTTGAGTGGAGAAAAGCCCAATTCAGGCTCTCGATAACCTACGTGAAGAACGTATCAGAGGCGAAGGCGAGAATCCTGAAACCTTTGGGGATTGGCGTGGCTCATAAACCAGAACAAACCATAAGAAGGCAAATCATGAAGCCCAATGACCCGCTACCAACAACAGAACAGTCGGCGGGGGTCTACAGCATACCATGCTTAAATTGCAATGCGAGGTATATTGGTGAAACGGGCAAACGCCTCGGTAGAAGATTGCACGAACACCAGCTTGCAATCAACCGCAAGGACAAGCTGTCCTTGGTCTATGGGCACATACGATAACTGAACCACGATTTTGCCTTTGGGAAAGCGTGGGTAACTGGTCGAGACAATGAGAAGATGGTCCGACTGGTGCTCGAAAGTTGGTCCTCGTCTGGTACACTCAAGTGAGCTATAGATTTGCATCCCGCCTATCAGGCGCTGCGTAAAAGGCTTGGATCAGTCCGGGCAGGACCAGCAATGAAAGCGGGCACGCGGGACCAAGTCAACGCTCATAGAAAAGAGCCGAGTTGGGGGCCAGAGCCCATGTGACCATAGACGAACACTGTCTTACCTATGCGCCCGCAAAGCTGAATGTTACTCACATGAGTAGCAACGACCGATCAGTTCACCGGCTGGCGTGGGAGAGGCCAACCGGCACGTTGATTTGACTACAATTACGCTGACCGCATAGGGAACGAAGGTCACGCAAGCCTGTCAGCGGTCAGCCCCGGGGAGGTTTAAGCCAGTCAGTGCCTATAGACAGGCAGGTCAACGTTCGTACGTCGAACACGGCTATAATACGAAGCAAGCGGCAAGACTCAACAACTCAAGACCGGCAGCAACAACAAGTACGCTACGTTGATTATGGAAACGAGGAAGTTTCCGGAACGTCAGTTCGAATACAACATCGTCCATGAATTCGCCCTCTCTCCTTCTTCATCTTCTTCGGGAGATGAACGCGATGTATATATATATATATATATATATATATATATATATATTTAGAAAGATGAAGTTCTTTGGGAAACAGCAAAATTTTATTGTGAATTTTCGAGACTGGTTCCCCAGCTCGTCTTCAGACAATGGGTGTGCATAAACAATTAACTTTTAGCTTGAGTCTAACAAAAGGAGTCAATGATTGGTTAAGATTGTCACCTCGGGATTGGCTGACGCAGTTTGAATCTGTCCTTAACGATTTTGTATGCGGCATCTAAATCGATATGCCGGTTGATGCATGCCTCATCTGAGTGCATTGCTTCCAGGAATTCGCGGCCTTTTCTTGATTGGCAGGCGCCAACAATGCGAGTGTTCTCCCATGCGAATTTATGCCCAGTGTCTAGTGTGTGCATGGCCACCTGGGATAAATGGTCGCGTCTCTTCACCGCTAGCTGATGCTCATGTAAACGGGTTGAGACAGATTTCCCAGTTTGGCCACAATAAACGGCATCACAACTAGAACACGGGATTTTGTAGACGACACCTTTTCTTTCAAGGTAGCCGACTCTGTCCTTAGGGTGCACAAGCTGTGTGCGTAAGGTAGTTGCCGGCTGGTGTGCTACGTGTATCTGGTACTTTTTCAATTGTCTTTCGACAAGTTCAGATACATTTTTGACGTATGGGAGAGTTCGCCATGTGGTTTGTTTTGCTGCCTGAGTGGCTGTAGCATTGGAAATACCTTTTCCCTTGACTTGCTGGTACCTCATGCATTGACGTATAAAGTCATGCGGGTACCCATTTTGGGAGAACAGTTTGTAGAGGTATTTCATTTCTGCTCGATAACTTGTTTCGTCAGAGCAGTGGGTTTTGGCTCGATTCAGAAGGTGTCGTCTACAAAATCCCGTGTTCTAGTTGTGATGCCGTTTATTGTGGCCAAACTGGGAAATCTGTCTCAACCCGTTTACATGAGCATCAGCTAGCGGTGAAGAGACGCGACCATTTATCCCAGGTGGCCATGCACACACTAGACACTGGGCATAAATTCGCATGGGAGAACACTCGCATTGTTGGCGCCTGCCAATCAAGAAAAGGCCGCGAATTCCTGGAAGCAATGCACTCAGATGAGGCATGCATCAACCGGCATATCGATTTAGATGCCGCATACAAAATCGTTAAGGACAGATTCAAACTGCGTCAGCCAATCCCGAGGTGACAATCTTAACCAATCATTGACTCCTTTTGTTAGACTCAAGCTAAAAGTTAATTGTTTTTGCACACCCATTGTCTGAAGACGAGCTGGGGAACCAGTCTCGAAAATTCACAATAAAATTTTGCTGTTTCCCAAAGAACTTCATCTTTCTAATTATATTTCTTGGGATGCCTGTTTTTCAATTT
>CACRXP010000074.1:579980-627491 GCA_902702965.1 Spirometra erinaceieuropaei
TGACGATGGGCTCGCGTGAGAGTTCGAAACGTCGGACAAATAAACCACTGGTCCCAGCGATCGCCTTCCCGTCTTCTTCTATGCAATTACCTGGGCCGCGCGTATTCTCTATCATTCGGAATATATATATATATATATATATCACTCAGGAATGGGCGCACACCGATCCACTGAGTTCCCGAAGAAAACAAGCTTCGTGTGGGTGACAGGGGTCACGAACAGGCAACCACCTGCCAGGCCGAAGTCGGCCAAGCTATGATAGCACCCCTACGAAGCTTGCTTGCTTCGGGAGGCCAATGGATCGGTGTACGCCCATTTTTGAGTAATACCCAATGTGCAATGACAGCGAATGGCAGGGGACGTGGCACTGATGAACTTCGGTTTGATGAATTATTAATGACCCATCTGGTAGACCCCGGCGGTGGACCAGCTTCGCCAGGTCTGTGTGCGCATGTTTGGGTTTCAGGCCCTAGCTGGTAGTCAGGGCTATGATTGGCTGAATGAGGGAAAACAAACTCAAGACAGTTCTGTATCAATCTACCCCCCCCCCAGACTCTGTCGTCTTCCTTCTGATGTACATACAAATATATATATATATATATATATATATATATATAGAAGAAGATGGGAAGGCGATCGCTGGGACCAGCGATCGCCTTCCCATCTTCTTCTATTCAATTACCTGGGCCGCGCGTGTTCTCTATCATTCGGAATATATATATATATATATATATATATATATATATATATATGTTGAGAAGGTGATCCCGACAAAGACAAGGGAGACCGGAATGGCCATTTCTGGCTTATTAGCCGTCATCAGCCAGTCATACCCAACCCCAAGTGTGGATCACTTGAGATTCGAACCCGGGATCTTTGGTCATGGAGTTGAACGCTCTACCATTGAGCCACGGGCCCGTTGTCCTGTCGGTTGTGATCGGGAATATTAATTATGATAGTGGGCGCTCACCGATCAGGTTACGGAGCATGCTCGTTCCGTTGTGCCTTGGGGCTCATACTTAAACCCTCGCAGGCAGTCGCACAGCGACTAGTGATATATGTTGGCCATTCCGGTCTCCCTTGTCTTTGTCGGTATCACCTTCTCAACATATATCACTAGTCGCTGTGCGACTGCCTGCGAGGGTTTAAGTATGAGCCCCAAGGCACAACGGAACGAGCATGCTCCGTAACCTGATCGGTGAGCGCCCACTATCATAATATATATATATAAATCAGAAGATAAGGCGATCGCAGGTTCCTGCGATCGCCTTATCTTCTGAGTTATATCCGGGAACGCGCATTTTCGCTTCAATCAGCAATATATATATATATATATATATATATATATAAGGCGAATAAGTTCAGAAATTATTCAGTGCAGGTAATGGAGTTAATTCTTCGAGACATGACTTCAGGGTCGGACCCGAAATTCTAACGAACATTCGAGTCGAAAACCATCTGCGGAATAATCCAGTAATGTCCACTCCACAAACAAGTAGTGGTACGAGTAGTATAAAATGCATACGGCAAAAGTACTATAACGTACAATCGACACAGGTACTAATTAAAAGTGCAGACCTAGAAGCTCAATCTAGGGCATTCGCGGGCAGTCGCATAACGACTAGTGGTATATGATGATAATGGGATACCGACGGAGACAAGGGAGCCTGAAATAGTCAATCTCCGCTTATTAGCTGTCATCAGCTAGTCATGCCCAACCTCAGACTTAGAGTGCCATGCTCTTTTAGTTACCTGTCCAACACCGACCACTGAGGCAAGGCTCGACCTGTCGGTTGCGATCGGGTATACTGGTTGTGACAGAGGGCGCTCACCAATCGTGTTAAAGAGACCTGATCGTTCCGTTTTGTTTTGGGGCTCGATTTGGAGCCAAGCTGACAGTCGCATGGAGAGTCGCAGGCAGGAGATTACCAGTGGCTGGCCTATGCCATGAGATGTTAACTGAAATTCTAGAATGCTTTCGACTATGACTATTTAAGTGGGGTTGTCATACATATTACCATAAAACACAATCCCAGAGTAGTTCTGCCACGCCAAGACGCCAGCTTTTGAATGAGCTTCTTCCCGGGAGACTACAAAATTGACAATCGGCAAAAATGGCTACTTAACTAGTGCGAATTTTTCACATTGATTTATTATGCCTTCACCAAGTCCAATTTATTTTTACATAAAACGCACAAAAATATTCTTTCTCGCACTCATTTTATAGAAAATTACTTTTCCGAATTTCATGCTTAGGGGACGGTTGTCATCTGATTTTTAAGAAGTTTATAATTATGAAACGTCCATTCGCATATCATCGCATCCGTCGGCTTATTAATGGTGCTTAAAAAGTATACAACATGGCCCTCATCTATTGAGAAATTTACGAGCGCTATATGACACCTCAATAACACAGATAAATGTACCGCTTCCCTTGCACGGAAGGTATACAGCATGCAGTGTGGGGACCCCAAACGCAAGTTCAACTGCAAGTCGGGTTCGAAATTACTTACGAACCAAAAAAGTTCTTTAAAACTTAATCATTAAAATTGGAAGACGTAATTCGCTACAAAATTAGCACAAGAAATAATATGTTTGTGTGTTTTTTTACAAAATATACTTCAAGGTATCGGAAGACTGTAATTACGCAGATGGTCACCCTATACCAAAGGCGGAAAGAAAGTCATTTAAAAGCCGGCATCCTGGCGCGACTGGAACATCTTGAGATTATGCTGCATGATAAATTAAAGTCGCAACTTAACTTAAGAAATACTCTCTAATCGAGAACACACTTCAGGATTCCGGTTAAAATCTCTTTAAATAAACCAGCAACCGCATCTCTTCGATATTTTAAAAAGGGTAACCTGCGGAGCGTGAAATATAAACTGACACGCATTCCTATGATGAAGACCAAAATTACGACCGACTACTCCATAATGAGGAAGGGCCTGTAGTTAGGAATTGATTAACAGCTAAAAGTGCAAATAAGTTTGCCGGAATTGTAAAAATCGGACAAGCTGAGGGGGAAGAGGGTTGAGAAATTTTGTGACAGTAGGCACCGACTGATTGGCAACCAGATCTTAAGATTGCCCATCGAACATTTTGCGGAGCAGAGTAAGTTGGATTTCCGTCACTCGAATGCCCCGTCCGTACTCAAAACATGTACTGCACGTGCAAACACTCGAATCAAAGTGCAAAGCAGTGACGTGAACACTGGTCCAAATTAAATAAGAATTTCTTGCTATTTAAACTATACACCCCAAACATTTATGAGAAAAAGCAGACAATACTTAGGTGACCAGCAAGACGCCAATCCGGTGCATTGCTAAAAGAAGTATTGCAATGTACTATGCACCTAACTCAAAGAGAACATTTTCATTTACCTCGTGTCAGAATGCGTCAGGAGTCAAGTTAAACGCTTAATAGGTAAACAGTTGACTACCCATGCTGGTTACAACTTCGGTACCACTTTCATTCTAAAAAACTTGACTGTTAACCGATACAGACTAGGTGAGCTTCGACTTGTATCTTTCATCTCTTGTTCGCGAAAAGTGCAGTCTGATCATCGTTCTGAATGAAAACTATCAATGTACTGCGGGTGCAGTGGTGGTTTGAGCATGAATGACGTCGCAATTTGCGAAAGTAAGCATATGAGCAACCCCTTCTTGCTACAATATGCTCAGTCGGGTCGTACGACCACTATGGTCAGACAAACAAGTGGCAGCTGGTGAGAGAAAATCTGGACATGATACTGCAAACAGAGAGTCTAGAGAGCAACTGAAAAGTCAAAATACAAGCGACGAACCCGTCGATGACCTCGACCTTCTTCCCTGGGAACAATATCGATCAAAAAATCGAATTGATCTGTATCCCCATATGAAACTGCCATTGAAATATCATTCCTTTGAAGCGTACGACGACGATTCCGTTCCGTGTGTACCCAGGCGCGAAGAGTGAGCTCGCGAATAAAAAGTTCCGCCGCTTTAGCAAATAAAATTGGAGCCTCTGCGCTTATCATCTAAATAGACTGGCTAGCTAATGTAAGGGAGAAATACCATTGACCTAACGTCATCATCCAGTTTCATGATCTTTTTGATCCTCGCAAGCGGTAGGTCTTGGGCTTTGAATGAGTTCTGATCAGGCTTCAATTGGTCAGCCTCTGATTTTGCGATCTCCCAAAACGCATCCACTTGGGCCTGGGATTCGCACGCAATGTCTGATGTGTATTCCATCGGCAGACCTAAAAAGCCATTCAATAGTTCTTGCAAGACGACAATTAATTAGCAAAAAAACTCAATGTAGGCTCAGAGAGATTAATTGGTTTGCTACATAAATTTACGAAAAGTGGGATACCAGAAAGACCTGCAGTAGGGCAGTTGTCGGAAATGGCCCAACAGCATCCGGCGCAATGCAATGAAAAACGATGCAACACGTGCTCTACGGCGCAGCCGCATTAGCCCAGGTGTATATATTTTAGTTCAGGAGACTATAGAAAACGTCAGAAATGAGACTTGGTTCCATCAAATCATGGGACCACAACCCTATTAGTCACAAAATGCCAAGTAAAGAATTACCCCCGAGGAAACTGTAAAGATGGTCTACTTGTCAAATTTCATTTGGTCTACTTCTAGTGATCACAGACTCTGGGAAACTACCATAAAAAAGCACTGAGTAGTTTGGAAGCAGGCTAAGACGAAAAAGCCTATTAAAGTTTCTTTTAAATTGGTATGCAGGCATACTGTGAATTTGTCGCTAAGCTCTCCCTGAGAGTCTTTGTTGGCATAAATGCCGTTTGACGGCGTAGGTCGTAAATAAAATGTACGCTTAAAGGGGATTCCGGGCTCCGCCCCGCATATGGGAGCGCTCGAATTCGCAAGGTGATGGAGTCATGTAACCGCTGCCAGATCGCGATCTGCTCTGTGACCTGTAGGTGGCTGACTTGCCAGATCTCTGTCGTCATTCTTTAAGGGTTACAACCCGATGGCCTGCGACGCATTCGTCACAACCACGAACTTGTTACTATTGAAGCTGGCCTTCGCTGAAGACCATTCCACTATCTGCATACGACAGACTGGGTCACCGACAACCACACAGTTCGACCGCCGTCCCCGATGATGTCCACGGTGTGCTCCGCGGCAAAGTGTAGCATGCACGGTGACCAAAGCGTGATTACTTTTATGGTTATAGAGGACTTGCGCCACATCTACCGCACTCTCCTCCCCCACCTGGACCTCGTGTCAAGAGAATCAAGAACGGACGTAGGAGAAGGCACAGGTGGCTGGCACGATCGGAGCCGCACCTAGGCGTGCCGTCACACTCGGCTCGAATCCCATGGGGATGGAGTGGAATAAAGGCCATATTGAGAGGGAGCCACTGCAGCCTGACTCTTAGACACCAATCGGTCGCTCCACACAAACACACAACACTGAACCGACCGCCAGGTCCAAGTTATCCCGTCAGTTGGCAACCTTCCAAGCCATGGCTTTTAGCTCACCGTGATAGCTTTAAACGCGTCAGGTTGCTTATTGTGAAAAAAATTCCCTGAGTCGTCGACCTCACTGCCCCTTCCCATTTCCAGGCCCCAGTCACTGTCCGAGCCGGTCAGTTGACAGATGCGGGAAATGGGTGCGATGACTGACGTACCTCGTGACCTTTTCTGCGCGCGCCACATGCACGACCAAGCTTCCAAACACAAGCACCAGGATTTCACACAACGAAGGTTGAGCGGCATACATCCCACATGCATGAGAGTGCCGTATGTCACTTTAAGAAGGAGGCGTTACAACCTGGCTCTCATTTCACCAGTTCGCCATTCCACACAAACACACAACTGGGCAGACTGTGTGGGCTGAGTCGGGGCGTCAGTCTGCAGCCTTCCAAGCCAGGGTGCTTGGCGCACAGTGATAGTTTCAGACTCGGATCACACATGCAGCAGAGGGGCCGAGAAGCACATCACCCAATTGCGTCGGAAGTGGAAATTGGGTGCTTGTGATAAGTGATAGTGTTATGAAGTGCGAATGCTGATGGAGAAAGATGTGATGGTGGGGTATAGCCGGCGGTTGTCTACCGCAAACTTTCGTGGACGCGCATGTAGCCGAATAAGTCCATGCGGTAACCGAATGTGGGGGCAGCGACGGTAGTAGAGGCGGATGCGGCGACTGTATGGTGGTGCTCCAGGCCCTGGTTCGTCAGTCTGTGCGATTGACCCGCATGCGACTGACCAGGCCGATGGGTGAGGTAAATGTACGGGGACAGTGTGGGCACGATAGTCTGGCAGTATCAGAATCAGTCTCCGTAATGGTGGTGGGAGCGCTGGGCGATGGGGTGTGGGTTGGGCTAGGCATGATAGATGTGTACAATGTGCTGAAAGTGGTGGAGCTGATGGTGGTTGGCGTGCTGGGCGGCAGGGTGAGGGTTGAGCTAGGCAGGTTGGATGTCCAGGACTTGTTAGATGTATACAGACTGCGGTGAGTTCCATTGTCGTGAATACGCATGCGACCGAATAGTCCCATGCAGTGGGTGTGTGGATGAAGCCGGTAACTAGGCCAACATGGTGGTCCTGTGTTTTTGAGGATCGATCTTAAGTGCTCGCGCATTTCTCGCGTCTCCAAGAGCAAAACCAACGCGACGTTGCAAACGCTTGCGTGAAGTACGATACAAAGTCAACTGCAGAATCCGGAGAACAGACAAAGCCGTGCTAACCGGATGCGGTACATCCACATCTTCAACACGTAATAAATACTGACGTTTAATAGTGAGTCAGATTAAGTTAACAGAAACATTTTCATTGTTGCCATGTTTTCGACAACAAAATGTAATACGTGGAAAATGTGGGATCCTTGGTGGGTCGAGGTCACTTGTAGTGCTTAAACCAAAACCCAAAAAACATGCAAGTGGGCGGGAAAAATAACGAGCCAACATATGCTGGCTTGTTATTTTTATTTTGGCCCCTTGAGCCTGTGTCTACAGACTGACAGCAACCTCGTCGGATAAATCCCTAAGTATTTAGGGATTTATCTGACGAAGTCGCTGTTAGTCTGTAGACACACGCTCAGAGGGCCAGAGCAGCCTTAGTAACTGGTATCAAGATAAGCATGCAGTTCACTATGACGGACGATGTAAATCTGATGTTCATGCATTTAGTGGATAATACAGAACACAACCACACTTGAGTGGGCATGACTTGACTGTCTGGGGTTGACTCCCTGATATAGCAACTTCATAATTAATCAGGGGAATGACCGTCTGCCGTGACACCACGAGAATTTGAAGAAATGAAATCGTCCACAAGGAAGAGTAGGTTCACAGTGGACTGACGGACTTCAGGTGGTCCACGCAAAAACCCCTACCCCAGGGTCATAAGTGTTGAATTATGACCAAAAACCCTCCATGACACGATGCAATATTTCTGAGATCCACAAAGATTACGTCTACGTCAGATATGCTAGAGCCTTCAAAGTACACTGTGAGGTTATCGTATATTACCCTATACAGGACCCTATAGGACAGTTTGGGGCCCTTGCGCCTGGCAAACTTTGAAAAGGGATGGAAAGGGTCTTAATCTAAGTTCGTACCGAAAGTGGACAATTGTTTTGAAGGAAAATGCAACCAAAACTAAAGTGTGTTAAGAAGAAAGTACATAAAGACGAACTGGAAGATGTCAAGCCGAAACACCCAAGCGGTAAGAGGCGCCAAGGCTCCAATATGGTGGACGACCTGTATTGACTGCGTAAAACAAATCTCAATAACACTTGATTCGATCAAATTTTATCAGTAAATTGGCTGCTTGATTTCTCTAAACTATAGAGTCTTACGTGAATTTTTGAATTTGACATTTACGAAGTTAGGTCTGGAGTGTATTTATTAGCTGGGCATTTTTGATTTAGCGCGACAAAATCAGGCAACGAAGTAGGGGGGTTGCGAAGGCACAACATAATATAATAACGAAAATAGTCCTTAATAAATTATGAAAGTTAAAAAATGCTGGATTGGCTTATAATGAAACTGTGATTCCGACTTACATGACTAAATACTGTCCCGTTTCCTAATCAAAATTGGGGATAGTTTTGAATATCCTGTATACAACCACGTGTGGGGGCTCGTAAATGGCGCAAAAATAAGTCCTATCTTCAATTCATTACTAGGGAAAACGCGAATGTGTGCGAGAAACTGACGTCTTGGGCGTCACCCTCTCCTTCCAACGCCGGCAGAATTTCAATAGCTCTAATTTGGTCATAGACCCCAATCAAGCCTGTTTAGGTGGATATGGGAGTAACCGAGACTAAATGACTAACTTTTCGTCTTGAGTACACCTATGTTTTTCAGAAGATTTTCAAATTAACATGTTGCTGCCCGTGGTGCTTCTAAGATCATAAACCTTGTATTGTTTGCATCCCACCTTCCCCCATTAGGTCTGTTTTGGGCATATGTAATTTGTGGGTTACAGGCGGAGCATTAGATCAGATCAGATCAGATTTATTAAGGGAAAAGTAGGCGAGCGCCTTTGAACTCCCTTTTGGTTACAATAACGTCATAAAAAAAGAATGTGTAAGGCAATTGTGAACAAAAATTAGGTAAGTAATTACATACAACAAGCATTGGTCACTGGTATGAATTTGTCTGTGAATGCCTTCTATGTTTAAATTGTACAATATCCAGTACGGCAATGAATGGACCAAGTAATATCAAAGCAAGCGCATATGTGGCGGTCAGGAGATAGCGAAAAATTTAAAACGTAATGTTACTAAAATATAGGGAGTAGCATGCTTTGTAACATAAAACGTTGGATGGGACGGGTGGCACAGGGGGGGGGGGGTTCGCTAGTTTCTGATGCTGTGGAGGTACATATCCCTGTACTGGTCAAGCTTTCTCTTAAATGAGTCCACGGATGAGGACATGACGACATCCACGGGTAGGGCGTTCCATGCCTTTACCACTCTGTGGCTGAAGAAGGACCTCCTTGCGTCCAGTCTCGCTCCTGTCACACGTAGTTTCAGAGGGTGTCCTCTCAAGCTAGTAGTGGTGGCCAGCTCAAAAGGGAGACTATAAATGCAGTTATATGCAATCAACACAAAATGTAGTCATTTGCTAAGTTAACGGGAACATTTTGCACGAAACTTGCAGGAATGCGTTACATAGGAAATGAGATTAGGAAAGGATTAAACGGCTTGCCGTTGATAGTTCTCCAGTGGATCTCCGTTTATCAAAAATCAAACAATACGACTGCCTTTTAAATACAACCATGGTATCAACTGCTGCTGTTTCACTTAGGAGGGAGTTCCACGGTTGAACTTCCCACCAAATGAGTGAAAAATGTCGCTGGTCCAGGTGCGTACATTCGTGTTTGTTTCCATACGGATAACCATGCTGGTGACTTATATTTGTAAACTCAAAAATCATCAGATTTGACGAACAGCCACTGGCGCCAATAGTGCAGAATCTCCACAGAAGTTTGTACACCATTTTTCTATAGGATAGGGAGAACATATTGAGCTTGATTAGTCTTTCTGGATATGAGTGTGTCCAGTCTTTTGGCCCGTCATTGCACCTGCTCGACGCGGTCACTGTCTATTATCATGGAGAACAACCATGCCGGTATTCCATATCCGAAAGGCCATTTAACGAACGTGCCAAAGATCCGTGAAGAGTTTCGGAGGAGAGACTACGAAGGCACGCCTAATCGAGTTCATGGTGCTGGTTGCTCTTTGAACGGCCTATTTGCCACGTTCGGAGAATAACAAGTACCAAGTTGTCCAGAAACATAGGCCTTTGAGCGCATTCACGTCCTTTAATGGAATTTCGTCTATAGTGTACTAATGTTTCTGGAAACCTCCTCGACCGGCCTTCAGGCTTTAAACAGCACATTTGATTACACTAAAAAGTAGAAGCCAATTGGAGGACCATATCGCCGGGTTATTAACGCTTTCTTGTAGTTTCTGCTCGTCGTCAGTAAAGCTGACTGTTTTCCAGGTTTTATACCATCTTCAAGGATGATGACATGACAGCCAATATCTTCAGTACACTCGCTATGTGGACGAGGAAGAGGAAGTGACCCATGACCAAACCCTGTGGAATACAGCCTTCTACTGACATCTATTCCGATACTGTGGTGCCAACAATTACTCTTTGCGGTCCGCATGGTGTAAAACATTTAATCTACTTAACATGTTACCCTTCATTCTACACAAACAAATATTTTGTATGAATCATCAATGAGGGGCGCTATCAATCCTCATTTTAAAGTAGAAGACGATAAAATCAACTGGACAGCCTTGGCATGTAGCTATTACCCATTTTTCCGGCGAGTAAATACTACACATAGGGAATGAGTGACCACGGCAAAATCCATGCCATGTAGCACATATAAGGTATCTCAGGTCATATACGTAATTAAACACTACCTTATGAGTCTTTCCACAACCTTGACCAAAATGAATGTGAAATTTGGCCGTAAGATCTATCAGAAGTTTTAATTAATTACGACTGACATTGAGATAAGATGAGAGCAAAAGTCATAGGTCGGCGAAAGCTCTCGGCCTCTGTACTTAACCGTGGCTCAATCAAGTTAGGGTCAAAAAGTACTAATAACCGTACGTCACCCTTTGATACCGATAGGCAGCTTGACTAGCTCGCCCTTTACAGACACAAAGATTTTATGCCTAACTTTGACATTATGATCTCCATCCTGGGGAAATTGTGAAACGGAAATATCCCCGATGCTTCCTTTTAAGAACGCAAACGTCATGACACGCTCGTTCGCCTGATATATCGGGTAATAGAGAAAAGAGAATTCAGGGCTTCTCGTTTAAAAATATTTTTCGATTTGTACGATCATTTGACGTTGTGATTGTTTTCCTGTACTCGAGTGAACTCAATTATAAAATATTAAATGCCAAACACCTGTCATCCCGTTGCAAAAATCCGTCGATATCGGTTAAACTGTTTTCGCCAGTCGAGGTTGATTCAGTCTTTCCCCACTGCAAAAGCTTTTTCAATCTGATAATCTTTCCTTTATGGAGCGTAGAATTCGATCCCTTTTCTCACATAAAACCTCGTCTTCTCCGCCAAACGCTCACCAATCCGGTCATAACACAAGTAATCGTGAGGATTCAGTTGGTCATACTCCTGCGAAATTTGGCTCACTGCTCTTCCTTATTCATGCACCTCCCTCCCGCTGAAACCATTTAACGCCTTCGCCTACCTCCACATTACCATCAGCCCATTAGCGACCTCTAATAATTCTTCGTTCCACATACCGGCTACCAACCAACGCCCTAATATTTGTCCTGTAAACAGTACTTACGTGAAACGTCCTAAGTCATTTATCCCCCAACCGACTTCAGGCTTTCCATTACTTAAGGCCAATAGTTCTCACGTATGCCACCCTAGCTCCTTTAACTCCCATCGCAGACCTCACTTCCCATCATTTAATTCTTATAGCTGCCTGTACAACTCCGCCAGTCTCTAGGCTCCCTCCTCCCCAAATTAACTACCAACAAGCCTATTCCTGTTTTACTTTTCTTAGTGTTCCAGTGTCTGAAATCTACTTTCCTACATCTTGTGGGTATCCCACTCAGTCATTTCTTGCTGACTCCACATTTATATATTGTCAACAAGTAAAAAGATCATTACCCATGTCAATGTTTTGACCTGATGATGAGTGATTGAATACATATGCTTGCCATCTGACCTTTTGGTCTTAATATGGGGATTTTCGCAGACCTTAGACTCCCCATACGACGAAAATTCTAGACTCACTGTTAAGTACCAATGAGTCCAGAATTATCGACATTCAAATAACAAAAATAATAATCTGCAGTCTGCCTCTTTACATTCAATTTTTTTAAATACCATCGACAGTAGCCACGCTGCTCGGAGCACATTAAATATTATATTAGTAAACGTCAAGTCGGTTATAAACAATATCTCTCAATTCAGAGTGATTGATCACGAAATAAAGCTCGATATTTTATGTTTAACCAAATCCTGTACATATTTTATGATTCCTGACTATTCCTATTTCATAAAGGACATTCATTTCTACGTCATGACCGCAAAAAATGGCTTGGGGGGGTTTGCATTCTCTCCAGTTTCTCTGGGAGACTACTCCGTATGCGAATTCCCAAGCACGCAGCAGCAGTGAGGCGGGGGACGCTAGCTCTCAAGTGCCTGCTCACTCGACTGGACCTGGTCATATTTTAACCATTCAAGAGGCCGAAATCCTCGCGAGGGGTGACAACCGCGTGAGCCGTGAGCTGCTCGAGTCATGGTTCTCAGGCCCGAAATCTATTAACAAGCGCAGTGACCTCCCGTCACCGTATCGTGTGCTGAGATTTTCCCTGGGTAGGAGAATCAGTCACGTGGAAAGGGCGCGGGCGAGAAAGTATCCCAATGACAGTGAGCCAATTTGCCGGGCAAGCTTCACGCCAGCATCCAATACGGATGACGAAATCACGGTAATTGACGACTCGGATGCCGACTGACTAGCCACCATCGCATCAATTACGACCCCAGCGGTAATTGCGAGAGTTGTTAGTTACTGTGCGCATTTGGTCCCACGGTAGCCACGTGCACAAATACTGCACTCCTTGTGCCACCATTGCACTTATTTGCGAGTGTATCCGATGATGGGTTCGAGCAAGGCCAAATAAATTTCTTGCTCCAGTGATTGCATCTTCGTCTTCCGAGCTGTTACCTGGAACTCGCCTGTTCGCTTCCCAAACGATCTGTTCACGATCACGGCGGACTCCTCTTTTTTTGCCATTTGGTGGTAGTTCAGTCGATCAGCTAAGAAATGCCATGGTCCCATCTCCCCACGCTTTGATAACCGCCACAGTCTCTAATGTCCCCCTCCACTGCTGGAATCAGCGGACTGTGATCAATCGCGTTTTGGCACCTCTCGTCTCACCAACCTTGACAGTTTCTTCTGTAGTCAACGCGAATTATTATGTTCGCATCTGCCGGTAATAGTTTTATCCGGTTTCGGAATTGTACATTTACGATGTCCGTTGAGGACTCTTATATATTGCCACATGCAGGCCGGTCCTTTCCGGCCCGCATATTTGCCTTCCCATGAGAGACGGCTTTTTCTCCATCAAGTCCAATCAAATCAAATCATATTCGTTTTTCTTTTTTCAAAGAAGAATGATTGTTTTACTGTTTAATAACAGATTTTGGTACGAGACCGCCTATGTTATAAACACAAACTGAACATTGTGCAATGTCTGCCTACTTGTTCTAAAATTCCCTCCAGTGCTCCCTATTTACGGAGCCTCTTTGTCATTCAAGAGCCGCGTCAACAACGATAACCTACAGGCCGACCGCGGGCGCAAGACCAGTCCTCAGATCTGAGCTGGGACGCCACTTGTTCGGCTGCAATAAGTCACGGCTGTGCACACTGCTGTCACCTCACGCGCGTCGGACAACCTGGCCTGTTGCCGGTGTGACCTATGATCATGCACGCCAAACTCTCCTCTCCTAAGCAACCAGTCGCATGAACATTACGCAACTTGAAATTTCCTCATGCTGACACGAACATGCAAACTAGCATAAACACTATTCTGCGACAGACGCTCTCTCAAACGAATGCTTGCTCTGACACAAACAAACTGCCAACTCACGGTAACCTGGTCTGTGTAGAGAATAAAGCTTTTCTCACAGCTCCCTAACTTCTGACACCAAACGGAACGAAATTTTTGTGTCAGTGGTTGATAGTTCGATCTTCGTTGGCGCCTATGTCCATTGTGTGCTCCATAGCAAGGCGGAGTAGACGCTGTTATTTGCACGTTATGTAGTTTATAGTGAATGTAAACCTACGCTGCATCTACTGCACTCTCTCCTTCACCACCTGCACCCGGTTTCAAGACAGAGTCAAGAGCACCGGTAGTGGGATAGGGCGCAGGTGGATGTCAAAGTCGAGTCCGCACGTTGGTGTTCCACTCCACAACCCCTGGTCCACACGGCAAATGACCAGGATCATAACCAACAACAAAAGCGCGGCTGTCACGGCCGGGGCCGCACCTACGCGTGTCAGCACACCCGACTCGAATGCCACAAAGTGGGAATGTCCTAAAGACCGCATCAAAAAGAGATCATTGCAGCATGATTCTTAGACCACCAGCCGGCCACTCCACACGAACACACAACACTGAACCGATTGCCAGGTCGAAGTCATCCCTTCAGTTGGCAACCGTCTAAGCAACGGCCTTTAGCTCAAAGTGATATCTTCAAGCGCGTCAGATTGCTTATTGTAAGTAAAATGCGCTGAGTTGTCGATCTCACTGTTCCTTCCCATGTCCAGGCCCCAATCACCGCCCGAGCCGGTCAGTTGACAGACGCGGGGAGTGGGAGCGGTGGCTGACATATCTAGTGACATTGCGTGCGCCACATGCACGAACTGGCTTCCCAAACACAAGCCCCAGGATTTCACACAACGAAGGTTGAGCAGCATACATCTCACATACATGAGAGTGCCGTATGTCACTTTAAGAAGGAGGCGTTACAACCTGACTCTCAGTTCACCAATTCGCCACTCCACACAAACACACAACTGGGCAGACTGCGTTGACTGAGTCGGGGCGTCAGTCAGCAGCCTTCCAAGCCAGGGTGCTTGGCGCACAGTGATAGTTTCAGACTCGGATCACACATGCAACAGAGGAGTCGCATGAAGACGGAGCCAAGGAGCACACTTCCTACTTGCGTGGAAGGTGGCTGTTGGATGCTAATGGTAAATGATGATGTTGCGTGATGTAGATGGAGGAGGATGCGATGGTGTAGTTGCGATGGTGTGGTCTAACTGGCGGTTGTCTACCGCAGGTTTCTGTGAATGTGCACGTGTCCTAATTGGCCCATGCGGTGGGTGAATGTGCGGGTGCAGTAAGGCAGTTGAGGCGGATGCATCGAGTGTACGTTGGTGCTCCAGGCACTGGTTCATCTGTCTTCGTGTGATGGATTGGCAAGTGACCGACCAGGCCGATGAGTGAGGTGGAGGTGCGGTCGCTATGAGGACAGGAATGGGTCGAGTCCAAATCGCTGGCGTTGTTGGTGAGGGATCGATGTTTGTTGGTGTGTCAATAGTGTGTGCAGTGGTCGTGGGTACACGGGCCGCCGTAGCGGATGTCAAAGCAATGGAGAAGGAGGAGGAGGAGGAGGAGGAGGAGGAGGAGGGAGGAGGAGGAGGAGGAGGAGGAGGAGTAGGAGGAGGAGGATGAGGATGAGGATGAGGAGGAGGAGGAGGAGGAGGAGGAGGAGGATGGTAGAGGGGGGTTCGGGGGTACGGTCAGTGTTGGTTGTTGGCGTGGGGATAAGGCAGATTTGGACGGGGAGACAGCATCTGGCGTAGTTTGAGTGCTGCAGTTGGTATGAAGATGCCCTACAAGGCCGACTGGTGCCCGCAACGTCTGCTGGCACCGTGGACAGTTCGGGAATGGTTGAGCGTTGGTATTGCGACGTAGTTGCGGTTGAGATTTGCGAACCTCGAGTTTGGCTTTGTCGGCAGTGATGGGATTGGCTTCGTAGGTTGCTGCACCTGTCTTCACCGTCCTCTTGCTGGTCGGTCAGTCTCGGGCGAGGTCCTATTATCTGGCTGGGCTGATTTGCAGACACTTCAGGTACGTCTTCAGAGCGTCCTAATATCGGTGGACTTGGTCTATTTGCCTGCAGGGACCCGTGGCCACATCTCTGTAGTGTAGTCGTTTGGGTAGCCGCTTGTCGTCCATCCGCACTAGGTGGTCACTCCAACGCAGCTGTAGTTGTCTCGGCATGGCGAACATGCTGAGGGTTCCCGTCCGCTCCAGTACATCCATGTCCGGGATCCCGTCCTGCCACCTTAGTTTTAGTATCCTTTGAAGGCAGCTGGGAAGGCAGTGATTGAGTATCCGCGCCTACTGCCTGCACAATGTCCAGGTCTCCGCTCCATACAGCAGCGTTGCATTATGACCGCCTTTTACATCTTCAATTCGACGATCATGTAGAGACCGTGCCGAATTTCTGCATGATTTCCCACAGTCCTTCGCGATTCATCCTGTCGAAGACTTTCGTCAGATCCACGGAGGTAGAGTAGAGGCGGGTCCGATTCTCCTGAGACCTCCTGCAGATGACGAGCCACGAAGATCATGTCCCTAATTGCACGATGACGGCGAAAGCCGCCCTGGCTTTCCGGCAGGAGACGCTGTCCTGGGTGGTGATTCAGGCAGTTGAGAAGAACGCAAGCGAGGATCCTCCCGGCGACGTACAGCAGGGAGTGCGTCGGTAGTTTTCTCAGAGCTGGCGGTTACCCATCCGCTTGTAGAGATAAAGATTGGAGCGTATTTGAGATCCTGTGGCACTTCCCTTAGACGCCGCATCTCCTGGAAAATCGCCGTCAATATTCAGCTTTCCTGAGAGGCGCATATCTTGACGTCTCCTGCATGGCAGTAGGCGAATCTGAAATGATTTTCGGTCCACCCGTCATCACCCGGTATACCCCTTCTCACCATCACATCCCGCAGGTCTCGCCTCCAGACGAGGACATAGTCCAGCAAGTGCAAAAGTCGCGACCGAGGGTGCATCCAGGTGAGCTTCTCTCGAATCGGGAGGTGGGAGAAGGTGTTGGTATGGAAGAGCCGTTATTCTGCGCAAGTTCGTAGAAGGAGCAGGCCACTGCCACTGGAGCCGTTGAGATTATGGGGACACAGCACTCCCCTCCAGGCAGCATGGTCTGTGCCGACTTGGGAGTTTAAGTCACAAACGACAATCAACTTATCCGCCTTCGGAACAGACGCCAGGAAGGCGTGCAGGTCCTCGCAGAATTTGTTCCTTGCAGCATCGGGAGTGGTCATTTGGGGGAGCGTGGACATTACGATGGTGGCAAATTCGCCTCCCTGGAGAGGCAGGCGGAGGCTCATCAGACGATTGTGGATGCCCTGCCGCAGACAGGCTAGTCGTCCCATGATATCATTCCGGATGGCAAAGGCAACTCCCGCGTCGTGTCCCTCTGCCTTGGGCGACCGCTTCAGAAGAAGGTGTAGCCGGCACCAACGTTTTGCAGTTGGCCTTGTTCGAAGAACCGAGTCTTGCTGAGTGCAGTGATGTTCACCTTGTAGCGCGCCAGCTTCCGGGCCACTTACGCCGTCCTTCGTTCAGATCGGTTGCTTCTCGGATTGTCTAAATTGGAACGAACAATCCAGGCTGCCAGGATGAGCGGACTCATCCTACCAGTCAGGCGAGTTGGGCAGCGGGGAGGAGGAGGAAGAAGAAGAAGAAGAAGAAGAAGAATAAAGAGGGTGTTGATTCGATTTTGATTGTTTCGTTCGTGTGTTTTGCGCCTGCAACTGCGGTCAGCGTGCAGACGACGTGGATCCGCAGCATTTGTTTAGGGCACCTTTTCTAGCCCCATAAATTCGCGGGGGTAAGCAGCGTTCTCCCTAAATAGGACTGCTTAGTTTTCCCAGGCGGCTGCCAGACTCCACTATGGGCCATGGTTTTTTTAGTGGGAGAACGACTCAAGGTAGTCTGGGCCTGCCTACGATACCGCCGTAGAACTTTTGAGCGAATGGAAGGGGGGGGGAAGGGTAGAGAGACGGGAAGCAGAGCTTTCCTGTCCCTCTCTAAGCCAACTGGTTGTTGAAATAAACACGGTGAGCAGACAAATTCAACATAACGGCATTCAATCTATACTAAGGACAAACACAAACAAGCAGACAGAAAGCAAGCAAGAACAAGCAAAACAAGGACGGCAGAGCAATGTTCGCTTACCTAAGGGTTCACTTACCCCGTAGCCTCCTGCGGTGTTGTAGATGGAGTCTCGTCTCGGAGGTACCTATGCATTGATCCATCCGGCCAGCGGAGCCGAGTTACCGTGTGCGGAGATGCACGCACGGATACCCTCACCTGGTTTAGCCGCCAGTCGAGGCGATTACCGGGGTGTGGCCGCTAGGCAGAGCCTAGATTCTGGGAACCGAATTCAAGAGTTGGGTGCCAGGTAATGGATGTTAGGCGTAGTCAACACCTGCAAGCAAGTGAGCAGCCTACTACGACCGTCACGTGGACCCACAACTGGAAACCCATACATAACCTGTGTGTGGTTACAGTCAATCTTGCATCCTTTACCGCCACAATATCACGTGTCAAAAGTCGTGGCTTGGAAAGCCGCCAACTAGGAGGGTAACCAGGATCGAGGGTCAGACTGCAATGGATTCTTCTAAATGTGACCTCCGTGGAAATTCCAGCTAGACGAGACCAGAGCCGCTGCCTTGTCTTTCCGAAAGCCTGGTCCACGGTGCGCAAACGAGGTCGTGCGTGGCACGAGTTTTTAGGCGGTTTCGCTCTGTCAGCCACTTGTCTAGTCCCGCCTCTGGTCGCCCTGACCTAGTTTGGTAAGAGAGACAAGTTCAGCAGATACTGCGCGAGTGGACTATCATTGTAAACTTATTCCCGCGCAAATCGCCTTCCGTCTCCCGCCACGCTGCGCGACACATTATGGACATCGTCGTTTAGGAAGTTTGAATTGACACAATGTGGCCTGCGTTAGACGGACGCTCACATTACATCAACTGTGGCACTCATTCTCATCACTTGTGGTCCGCAAGGTTCTGACAGGCCACTGGCGCATGGTAACGAGAAGTGTCAAACCGGAAGTTAACGCTTAGCTCTTCACTATAAACAACCACACGCTTTTAGACTCACTCACGTTATTCTAACAGTTGTGAATCGAAAGACTGTTCGCTGATGGGATAGTACGGTCCCACTTTGGACTTTGAGATCGGGCTGTGGCGGATCTATTTAATGTAATGTAAAAAAGTACTAGATACACATATCACACCAGCCGGCAACTGCCTTACGCACACAGCTTGTGCACCCTAAGGCTAGGATTGGCTACCTCGAAAGAAAAGGTGTTGTCTACAAAATCCCATATTCTAGTTCTGATGCCTTTTATTGTGGCCAGACTGGGCCATCTGTCTTAATCCGTATACATGAACATCAGTTAGCGGTAGAGACGGGACCATCTATCCCAGGTGGCCGTGCACAAACTGGACACTGGGCACACATTTGCACGGAAAAACACTCGCATTATTGGCGCCTGCCCAATAAGGAAAGGCCGCGAATTCCTGGAGGCAATGCACTCAGATGAGGCGTGCGTCAACAGCCATATCGATTCATCTGCGCGGTCACCCGTACAAAGTCAAGCGGGAGCGTACACACCTAAACAGTCGAAAGTTTTCCTTCAGTCAGCGTGTTTTTCGACCGTGAAACTCACTCTCAAGTGAAATAGTGGCGTCTGATACAATGGCTGTATTCAAAAGGCAGCTGGATCGCTTGATCTTTGATAAACGACGACTCTCACTACAGGACTATCTGCGGCCAGCCATAAATTTCATTTCTTGATTTATCCCTACTTAACACATCCCTGACTTTAGATGAAATTTTCCCTCTCGAAGTATGCAAATGACTGCACTTTATGCCGATTGTATATAACTGCACTTTAAATTCCATATGTACACCGAGAACATCGCCTGCTGCACCTTTCGCAGTCCCGTACTTTGAAACGTTTTCTGTGAACAAATATGTTACCGACAAAATTTTAGTAAGATGTGCTTTTAACATTTATATTTTATGCGCGCACTTCCCAAACAGTAAAGGTTGTCCGACTCACTTCGTCTTCCCTGACTTTCGATTAGGAATCTGTATCTTGTCGACCACACTACGTTCGACACAGAAAATCGTTAAGGACAGAGTAAAACTGATTCAACCAATCCCGAGAAGACGACTTTAACCAATCATAGAATCCTTTGTCAGACTCGGTCTAGAAGTTAACTGTTTTTGCACGCCCGTTGTCTGAAGACGAGCTGGGGAACCAGTCTAGAAAATTTACACAATAAAGTTGACAGTTACCCAAAGAATTCCATTTCCCTAATGTATTCTCTATACCGCCCTCGCTTGTGAGGCACGCAAATGAAGTCTTGTAAGCCTTAATTCAGATGGGAACATGAGGCAGTCACTGAGACATCCTTCATCGTGACAACTAAGTACACTGCCCTCTAGGAGTGACCCAACATGATTTCAGAAATTACGGCAAAAGAAGTCGTAGTTTAAAGGCTTGACAGCTGCTGCGATAACTTAGTTCGCTTCCGGTACAATAGTCAGACGGTGTTAGTTGCCACCTAGCGTGGGTTTCGAGGCACCTTTCATTTCTGGAAGCTCAAGAGCCCCCGGTTACCACCTGTATATAGAGAGATAGCTAGAGTTCAGATCGCGTGTGGCGCGCGTAGACGGACCATTTCGATTTGTTAATCATGAAGCCAAGCTAATCTGTTACAGACTTGACACTTTCTTTCCATCGGAAAACCGTGGGTACGGACAGAGAGTGAGAGGGTGACATAGACACAGCGCAATCCACGGCTGCGCCGACCTCGTGAGACAGTGATGGGCGTTCTTGCTTAAGATAAGCGAACTATCATACGCGTGCCATGAATTTGCGATTGCGGGCAGCGAAGATGGGCTTGGTTGTGTTATTGAGCCCCGGATAGACTACTCACTGGCCTGAAAGCTCGACTCCAAACGACAAGCACTTAACGGTGTTTTCTTTTGAAATGATTCCCCGGAGAACGTTTCTTGAGGATAAAAAACGTGTTTTCCTTTCAAAAAAGTCAACAAATTAATTAATAAAACCTTGTACTTCCTCGCCATCTTATTATCTGCGTGGTTTAAAAATAACTCAAGCTCTAAAATAATTTCCATAACAAGCGAAGCAAGGTATTTAAAAGTTTATTTTCTCAGTAAGCAAAAAATCCACGTGACTGAAAATTACAAGTACACGTTATTTTGCTCAGATAGGGGACACTTGTTGAAGAATAGGGAAATATTTTAAATGTTTGCATGCGCCAGAAAAAGATTTGTCTTTAAGAAATTGGTGAAAATAAACCGTCAACAATCCGTAGATTAACAATAACCTAGGTGATGTGGTAGTTCCTCTGGATCTCAGCCAATGGTTACGGTGAATCAGTCCAAACAATCATCCGACTTCAAACGGGAATAAACTTCACCTCGGTGCCTTTCGTTGGCACTTGGAACAAAGATCTGGTAAGACAATCGAAGCTAGGCTGCCATCAGTTTGTTTCCGTTTCAGTAAAATTCCACCGAGACTTTGACAGGAATTAGAGAACATCATTGTAAAAATGGCTTCAACTGGTATATGTGAAAGTGTAAAATGCAAAAAGATCGGAAACTCCGCGCATCCGCACTTGGCGTGCACGGACTGATTATCCACGAGCCTGTCTATCGTGATTCAGACTGCTTTAATAAATAACTCAGAAGGCGGTCCGAATTTCGAGAGCTGAGGGCGACAAACAGCCATGTGAAGAGAATGCCAGCCGTGCGTGCGGCATCGAGAATCTTCCAGATGGTTATCCACGTTGTAACAGACACACCGCCGGCATTGAGTTGCCGAGTCAGATTGTCAAACTTGGCCGGCTCAAGTCCGATGAAGACGTTGTTAAACCAGTACATTGCATTGTTGACACAGAAGGTAAGCAGGAAGACCGGAAGGATTATAAGGGAATTCTGAAAGTTAGATAATGTACGTTTGAAATGAAGCTCAGCAGTATCCAGAAAGTAGGCGGAAACTGAAAAAGACAAATGTACTGTTGAAAGAAACTTTTTAATCAACAGGTGTTGCTCCTATGCTGTCGCGTGTTTGAATGCGAGGTCGTTATGCAATTTGTGATATCCAAGTACCCTACGCTGAAAACTATGGCAGGGAATTTTCAAACTCTAAATAAGAAATTGTGCTAAGATTAATCACTCTTTCCATCTAAACGCTGAGAATCGATAAAATGTTGGTGCGGATTCGGGAGAAAGTTCAGTAATATCGTCAAAATCCATGAAAAGTGAGCAGCCATGATTTGTAAGTGTTAACGGTTGAACCCTTTAATGGTCAGACACCAAGAAAAGCCCCCATTGGATGATTAAAATATCGCAGATTTCCACTGGCTTCACTGTTTCCCATACCCTTGCGCCCCAGAAAACGTTTAAATGACTCGACTATTGCTTTAGGCGCAGTTCGTCGGACTTGGACAGTGCCTGAAGAGTGGAATAGTAGGAATGAGAGAGGGTTTAGGCATATTGTTGCGAATCAAACATACAGACTAAGTAGCTTGCTATGAATTGGATTCAGGAGTTTGACCGACCATTTCTGACTGTTAGTCTATGGTTGCCTGAAATACGGTCGCTTAGTCCTAAACGACCTTTTCGGAAATCGTTTTTCCGAGCAGTGAATTAAGCCAATTCTTCGATAAAAAAAATATCCGTCGAAATGGAAGCAAAGAAATTGCTTCCATTATCCGATGATCTGTCGGGTAGAAGACTTAACAGTACAAGTAGACGAAGCATTAATCAAAAGATGGCCCGACGATGACAGAGTGTACGGTTCAGTGGGTTAAAGTCGGGAAAACTATTTCAACTGACAGCGGTGAAAGAGAACTAGAGAAATGTTGTAATTTGCTTCGCTCACAAAACTAGTCTAAGAAATATATCCGATTGACCCTGCAGAACTTCGAAGATTACGATGAAAAGAAAGCATCCGCATTGCAGGACGAAATACTGAATGAAGTAATGAGGAGACATAGAGATTAGTCTGTTTCCTGGACTTTCTCGGATAAGGGTTGAGTATATACGCTGGCTAAGAAAATGATAACTGTTGTTCAACAAATTCACCAGCGTTTTAACACTCCTGCTTCACTGGCAGGCGCATGCATTCTATCTAGCAATCTTTCGAGTATTTGTGACCTGACTGCTCTACGTGCTAAGCTTTTTTTGAAATGAGCTTTCTTCTTACCAAATAATTACGTGCGGGGGTACAGAACAACGAACCAATGTACATATTTCAGCAGCGCCGAATCCTCGGGACGGTACAGGTCAGCGAATGTCATCCTGCCAACGAACGGCCGAGCAAAAAATCTGCCGGAAAGAACCTAATTTTGAAAATATTATTGGCAGTTCTGCATAGTTTTTCCTTACCCCGCGCATATACTTAACCGTTGTCCCTTCTCGAAAGCCAATGCACAAACAATTGACCCGGTCCTACGCTCTCAGCATAAATGTTAAATCCCGAATCTATTCTTTCAAGTCCCTCATGTGGAGGGATTTATATTTTTCAGAGAGAAAAGAAACCGACAGCTCTCTCATCACACATCTGATAGGGAATGGCCACCATGCAGAAGCTTTACAAATAGGTTACCGAGTGTCGGGCATATGGGGGCACTTACAGCATCATTCATATGAGAAGAAATCTGTCCATTCGAGCAAATGTGAAAGGAACCAGAGAGTGTCTTTATGACTGCTATGGCCCAGCATGGCACTCGGTAACGACACGAACTAAATGCATACTGGACTTTCTTCCCAACCACCAACACGGCAGCGAGAACAGGAAGTGACCGGACACGAGAAAAACGCATTAACCTGCGAGTCGTCTTTACTGGAAAAATAGCGCGTATTTATAACACCCTATTCGGGTTGGCCAGATTTCTACCCGACGCCTCGAGAGGAAAATCTTAGACGAGGTGACAAACTTCTCGTAGACACGAACCAATCAGGTTCCAGGGGAGCAGCCAATGGCGAGACGCTGTCAGCATGCTAACAGCCTACCGACGGCGTGCTAGCAGCAAGATACAGAATGAGTGAGAGTGACGTGCTTCTGTTTCTGGGAATGTAGACATTTCCAAAAATGCCCACCAAGATATCTATTAGAATCGCCTTTTGGACGGAACGATTGTCAACTTTGCATTTAATAGGAAGCCCAGAATAACTTTCTTAGCGCTGTCTCATGACCAGCTCAAGAACCCACTAGTTCTGTCCAGCATAGCGAAAAGGGGCACCCTTAAGGACCTCACGACTCTTAGCCATTTTCCCAATGACTTTCAAGGCGTTCAAGGTTGCAACTAAGCGTATAGTGCCTGATATTGTCATCAAGTAGGGCTACATGACTGTCACCAAAGGTCCCAGTTCAGCCTCTGAATGCATACTTCGGACCTAAACTCCCTGAAGATGGATAGCATCGTCCAGAGGCCAAAATTTAAACGGTGGGCTTACAATATTCCCTGAAATATTTTCCCAGGCCATCTATAATACAAGTAGTTTTAGGTCGCCTCATCTCCCCAATGACGTGTAACTTAAGGTTCTTACAAACTCAAAATAACCCTTCTAACCCTTGGTGATATCTACCACCTAATCTTTCCTGGTCTCTTTACACCCACTTAAATCAAAGTGTAAGGCTAAAAATGGCGTACTAGATCCACTTACAGTCTGATGTTTTGCCACTCAACCGTTGATCTGGCATTTTCTTGACTCGGGCATTCCTTCTACCTCTTACCGCTCTCTTACGGTGCAGTCGTTTGTTAAAAAACGTTATATCTAAACGCATGAGAAGTTCGGCCTAACCTTCTCTTTCCTCCCACGCACATGTGCACCAGTTGTGAGGTCATGAGGTTGGAGAAACCGACGACAACAAAACAGCCTTCTACTGTAGTCGCCGGCCTTTGCAACAGCAGCTCCGCGAGATGCAGGACACCTGAACGTCTCGCAAGGCCAAGGCGATCCAAGAGTATGCGGATCGCAAAGAATGGAAGAATTTCTTCTCCGCGGTCAAAGCTGTCTACGGTCCGCCAACCAAAGAAACTGCTTCTCTTCCCAGCGCCAATTAAAGTACCCTACTCGCCGAGAAGACACATATTCTACAGTGGTGCGCCGAGCACTTCAGGGGCGTCCTCAACCGTCCCTCCATCATCTCCAACGCCGCCTTCGCGCGTCTACCTGGAGTGGAAACTGACGTCGAGCTTGACCTCCCGCCCTCCCTACACGAAACCATCCGGACCGTGGAGCAGCCCTCCAGCGGGAAAGCGCCCGGATCGGATGCGACCCCTGCTGTGATCTATAAGCACGGTGACCCTAACTCATGGATCATCTATCGGCGCTCTTCCAGGAGATGTGGCGTCAAGGAGAAGTCTCGCAGGATTTCAAGGACGCCACAATCGTCCACCTCTACAAGCAGAAAGAGAACCTCCAAATTAGCGACAACCACCGAGTGCACCTCCTTGCTGAGCATCGTCGGGAAGATCTTCACTCGCATTCTTTTCAGCCGCCTGAACAACCATCTGGAACGGCGTCTCCCTCTGGAAAGGCAGTGCGCCTTTCGACGTCATTGTGGGATTACGGACATGATCTTCGCCGCTCGTCGACTGCAGGGGAGTGTCAGGAAATCCGGACTCACCCCTACTCTACCTTTGTGGATTTGACGGAAGCCTTCGATTCGGTGAATCGTGAAGGACTGTGGAAAATCATGCAGAAATTTGGCTGTCCCGGACGATTCACTTGGATGGTGCGTCAGCTCCACGATGGCATGATGGCGCGAGTCAAGGACAATGGAACTCTATCAGAGACATTCGTAGTGACCAACGGAGCGAACAAGGGCTGCCTTCTATCGCCTATCCTCCTCAGTCTCATGTTTTCTACCATGCTGGTGGACGCCTGCCGTGACAAAGGCCCCGGGATCCGCGTCGTCTACGGGCCGGATGGTCCACTGCTCAACCACCGGAGGATTCACTTTTAATCGCTTCTCACCACAACCACCGTCGCGAACTTCTGTTCGCCGATGACCGCGCCCTCAACAACACCTCGGAAGGGGACATGCAGAGGAGCGTGGATCTCTTCTCCGCCGCTTGCGAGAACTTCGGTCTGATCATCAACACGGAAAAGACGGTGGTCATGCATCAACCGCCACTCAACACTGTCCACAATGCGTTGCAAATCAGCGTGAACGGAACCCAACTGAAAGTGGTGTACGACTTTACGTATCTGGGCAGCACCCTCTCCCGCAACACCAAAATCGACGACGCAATGCCCCGAGGGATTTTCAAAGCCAGTCAAACCTTCGACCGTCTGTAGAACACCATCTGGAACCATCACGGTCTCCATCTCAACACGAAGCTGGTGATGTAGAAGGCAGTCATCCTGCCGACTCCGCTGTATGGAGCGGAGACCTGGTCTACAAGAAGTCGGCGCGAAGACTCAACCACTTCCATCTCAGCTGTTTTCGACGGATACTGAAGCTAAGGTGGCAGGACCGGATCCCCGACACTGGTTTAGTGGAGCGGACGGGAATTCTCAGCATCTACGCCATGTTGCGACAACTGCAACTGCGTTGGGGCGGCCGCCTCATGCGGATGGACAACGAGAGGCAACCCAAACGACCCTTCCATGGTGATGTCTCAACGGGTTCATGCCGCCAAGGAGGCCAAGTCCGTCGATACATGGACATTCTGAAGACCTCCACGGAGCGTCTGCAGATCAACCCGGCGAATCAATCACATAGAGACTGGCGAACCAGTGCCTGGAGCACTAACCTACACTCGCCGCATCCGCCTCCACTATCTACGCTGCACATGCACACTTATTCGCCGCATGGGTTTATCAGTCCACATGCGCGTCCACGAAAACCTGCGGCAGGCAACCGCCAGCTGCTCCGCACCATCACATCCCCCACCACCAGCATCTCACCGCAAATCAATCTCACCCACCTCGAACACGTAA
This sequence comes from Spirometra erinaceieuropaei, assembly GCA_902702965.1. Taxonomy (NCBI): domain Eukaryota; kingdom Metazoa; phylum Platyhelminthes; class Cestoda; order Diphyllobothriidea; family Diphyllobothriidae; genus Spirometra; species Spirometra erinaceieuropaei. The sequence continues at coordinate 606,540 of CACRXP010000074.1, forward strand.
CCGCCATCTACCACGCAAATGGGAAGCATGTGTCTCGGTCACTTCTCTATGCAACCCCCCAGCTGCATGTGTGATCGTAGTCCGAGATTGCCACGGTGCTTCGAGTTCCGTGGCTCGGAAGGGAGCCGACTGACCCCCCAACTCAGTCCACTCAATCCGTCCAGTTGTGTGTGTGTTTGTGTAGAGTGGCGGACTGGTGAAATGAGGGCCAGGCTGAAGCGTCTCCTCCTCCAACGATCTGTGACACTCTCATGTATATGAGAAGAGTGTGTGTACCCTATGGGTAGTGCCTCTCAGTCGATGACTCAGTCGAAGACTGTTTATTTACCTAAACTTGAAGGGTGACGGCTCAGGCTATATGCAGGACCACGTGTCGCCCTTCTAGGTCAACAGATCTGTGGGCGCGTGCTATGCCAGTATCAGCAAACCATGATCCTCGCAGCCTGGTATGCGCTGGCAGTTCCCTGACACCTGTTTCCCTGCCGGTAGATGCGCTTGCGCTCCCGCTGGTGGTGGGCATAGCTACCAAGTCATCCTCTTCCTTCCGACCCCCTTTGGGGTGTTCTTGTTGTTGTTTGTGAAAAATCCTGGTCAAGTGTACGCCGTGGTGCGGGTCCGGCCGTGTCAGCCACCTGAGCCCTCCCCCCGCCTCTGGTCTTCTCAATTCTGTCTCGATACTGGGTCCGGGTGGGGAGTGGGGAAGAGAGAGTGCGGTGGATACTGCGCAAGTCTGCTGTCGCTTTAGACTAATTCCCGCGCAAGCCCCAGTGCCTATTGAACCCCGGTGTGTAGCAAACACTGGACATCCTCGGCAGCGACCGTCGAACTGTCATGTGCTAATGTTAGCTTTTTTGCAACTCAAAGCAACAGTTGGTGATAAATTTCGTGACCCGTAAGCCAAAATTCTGGAATGCGTTTTCGATTACCAAGGATTGTTTAAGTGCAGTTGTAATATCGATAATCACGCGGCATGGTCGCAATGTGCTACATTCATTTCACGACAGCGTCTTTTAAGTAGGCCGCTTCCCTGCCGCCTAAAAAATCGCATCCGATTAAAAAAGTTCGATTGATTCTCGATGCCCTTAAAAATTAAAGTAGATTTTATAGAAAACATGCCAAAACGTCCTTTCTTGGACTCCCTTAGTCGTAATACCCGTTTTATCTAAAGTTTATCCATTAAGATATGATATATTTAGGTTTTGAAAGAGTTTCTTTTCCCGAGTAACTTGTAGGCCGATCTGCAATGGCATTTACTTCACGGTTTAGAGCATTCAAACTGTCTACTTTCTGTGTAAAGTGAATCATGCATTCCTCTATGAGATTAACAGGATGCTATAGGCTCAGAAAATTTTGCAACGGATGTGAACTGCGTTGTGTACTACGCAAGGCGCATTAATAAACGGACGGGAACGACCTCGTGTGAATGGACATTTCACGGCTTTAAGAGGTGTCATATTTAAAAACTTTTTTAAAACCGAAAGGTATCTTTCTTTTGAGCATAACACTTTACGGAGATGTGAGTTTCTATGAACTGAGTTCAAAAAAGGATATTTACATTATGTTTTCTACAAAATATATTTGAATTTATAAGGTCATCGAAAATCAGTAGTAGGCCTTTATAATATTTCAGTAAACATTTTTCCACCAATAAGGTCTTTGGAGGCGACCAGAAAAAATGCATTCAAAAGCAGGTATCCTGACGTGACTAAATTATCTTGAGGTTGGGCTGAAGGGTAGGCAATCGCACAACTCCATTTACGTGATCCTCCCTGATCGAAAACACATTTCAGAATTTCGGTTAACATTTTCTAAGACTGGCCACTGACTGTACCGTTCCAGTTGGGGGGGGGGGGAGGGGAGGATTCTATAATCCACTCCAACCGAGCCGAGGTTGGCTTGGAACTCCAGTACTGGTAATGACAAACAATCGAGATAAACCTCACCTTTGGACAGGGAGCAACTATACACACTGTTGATCTTGTCAGTTTGTGTTGCAACAGTCCAGATTGTCACCGAAGCATGCATATTAATAACCTATAAGTGTTACTGGTAAGCCTGCAGGAGTCAGAAACTATCTCCATTGTTGACGGTAGTCAACTATAGACCAAGCTCAAGACCAGAGCTCTAAGACAAAAGAAGAGTCCCAATGAAGAACTGCCTTCGGCAGTACTGGGGAAGAACACTCGGAAGTGACTTGGAGTATCCCAGTCGCAGTTGACAGAGTGGCAACGTAGTAAACTTCGTGACCAACTTAGTGTTAGCTTAAATTCCTGGTCTTCCTTGCCTAGGTCGAGATATGACTGTCCAGGACGGCAAATAATCCAGAAATGGCCACTACTTACTTGTTGTTGTTGAGGTTAATGAAACGTAAGATATTTTCTCTTCCCCAATCAAATATACTTCGCTCAAAAATGTCAAAAGTTTTGACCAACCTGAAGAGCAAAACAGCCACTGAAGCAATCCCGAGTTGGCCTGGCAACATCACATCTGTCAAGAATTCCGATCCCAATCACGACGAGCAGGATGAAAAATGCGATCGAAATACCTTCTGCGGCCTGAGAGTAGCCGTATGCCGCTTGGAGCGAACTCTCCTCCGATGTTTGGCCCGGCCAAAGGAATACTGAGCAGATAATGGTATTTGCTATGGCAAGGCCGGCTAGAATGCCTAACAGGAGGTTTCCCAATTTCGTGATAAACAGTTGAACGTAGTATGTAAACCGAGAGTCTGCATTCGCAGTCCGATTGGCGTCTGTGGGGAGCGTCACACGGGTGGGCGGATAGGCGCTTTGCAGCTCAAACAGATTAACTGTCGGTAGCGGTTCGGTGTGAAAACGGTGCACGTGCTCGCGATAGAGTTTTGGGGCTTTCTGACTCGCAAGGGGCCCAGGATAGTATCCTGTGGGGGGAAGAAGAAAAAGAAAGGCAAATCAACTAATTAGCCACTTTTCTAAGTTCTTCTCTGAGTCTGATATTTTGATCCTTGGGGACAGATGCGAGGTCCCTCCTGTTTTAAAAGACGGATACTAAGATAAGCAGTTAAGGAGTATATGCCACGTCCATCAGCTCATAGATAAAAACCACCTCAGTAATTTATAATGTATAAGCTTACGTTGATGATAAGAGCAGGAAAATGTGCAACGTCATCTGTGTTGAGGTCCAACCGATTGCAAATGGAATTACCGTCATCGAATTTAAGTGACTGTGGAGGACTCACATCAAGCGTATCCAGACTCGGATGTGAGGCAAACGAAAATAAAATTTGATGGCTTGAAAGTCATCGCCCGATTCCTAGAACTTTACTTAAAAATGCAAGGATGTAACATTTGAGTCTCAGTCATTCAGCTAAACGTGTGGGACGATGCTGGACAATTATTACCAGTTTGTGGCTGTAATTTGAGGCGGAAAGCACTGCGGGGATTCTGGAAAAAGTAACGCATTCAAGATAGAGGATCCAAAGCCGGTTTTATGTCTACCAAATAAGAAAAGTAGATCCTGCCCTCCCATCACTTGTTCTATACAACTGTACAAAAGCACCTTCAAGTGTCGGCGCACAAAAATATCAGGCGAGTGGTTCTTTTCGAGGTCTGCGTAATCGCCGGAGGGCTTTGCAGGTATTTTCACCGAGTTTATTGCCTTTCAAGATTGGAACCATTTAGGATTGGAACTGAAAAAGTGTTGACAAAAAATAGCAACGGAAAACGATGGAAATAGGACAGAGCAGGGTAGTGACAGATTAAAAAGACAAGAACAAGGGATAAGAGGTAGCAGGAAAGGGCAATGGAGATGTGAATAAAAGGAAGAGATCAAGCCGAAAGTAGGCAAAGTGAAATTTCCATTTCAACGCAACAGGTGTGAAAGCTGTTATTACTTACTAGTAGAGGTAGTGAGAACTACTGGCGTTGCACCGACCTCCAATTCATTGTACGTCGATCGTCGAACGTTCTGCTGCCAGGTGTTGGCTACAGCCCCCTGTATGTCACCCTGAACGGCCTGCAAGTAGGTATCGATCCCACTGCTGGAATGACGTTTTGGTAGTGAACGCTGTGATTGTGAGGACGGGGTTTTCTTTTGTTGGGGCTGTCCCTCATTCATCTAAAAGCATTTGTGAAAGAAAAGCTCATCGTAAATAAGAGTTGCGATAAATCTTTAAAGAGATCCTTTTATGGAAGTCCATACGAGGAGTTCGTTTGCTCAAACTTACACATTAAATTTATCACGTAAATTAGCCTTATGCTCGGGCCTATGTACGGGCAAGTCAGAGGACGTGAGTGAAGCTTTGACAGTCGAGACACTAGATAAACCCTCACCACGAGAATCAAGAATTATGTCTCACTTAGGACAAGAATGACGTCAGTGAAGGCAATTACTTCCGTAGAAAACCCCTAGGTTCTAACTCAGTTGGCGGTACTTTGTCGAATAGATCTGTGCATTTGTGCGCCCACCACGTGACCGCGAGATGGTATGCCATTATTGTAAATCTATCAAGGAGCTGACGGAGCTGATACCTTGATACGATCTCTGTCCAAAGACGTGTTCCATTGTCCTTTGCTTCATATGTAGCTCCTGCCAGCTACAGGCGAGAGGCTGAGCTATAACTGGAGACTACTTGGGGACTTCTCAGCGTTCACATATATCAGAATAAATGCCCTTCGCACCAAAAATAGCCAGCGATCCTGAACAATGCAATGAAGCTGTCGCCGACTGGAGGAGAAAGAAAATCTAAAATGTCAATCTGTATAGAAAAACCAAAATTTGACACAACAGTCTCTGAGCATCGAACTTTATTTTATCAGTGGCGAACGCAAGTGTGCCAGTTAGTTTCCTAACTCGATGCCAAAATGAAATAGCGATCTATGCTCAAGGAGTTTCCCCGTCAGTTTAAGAACACTCCAATAGGGAAGATTCCAAAATGACCAGGAATCTAAGGCTAGTCTCAATAGCAAACGTCTTTCCAATTCTATATAGGCGACTTAGGTATAAAAACTCCGTTAGGGATGACGTTTGGCATAACAGACTGTTGATGAGAGTACGCGCTCATCTTAAAGAGTCCTAAATATACTTCCCAGGATGTTTTCGGACATAAACACCCCCTTTTTTAAGCGCGACCGCAAAGAAAACGTGGTGTACACATGTGGGTAGTAGGAACCGCCATGTTGATATGGACGCTTTTTATGAATGCTTATAGTCCCGACTTATTGACGCCCGCCCTATTCTTGCCTAAACGACCCCTAATACAGCCGCCCGAAGTAAAACCAGGCCACCATCCACATTCCAATTTCAGCACAGGTAGCGACAATTGTTCCGCCTCCACAACCTTACACAAAAACCTACCGAGACTCTGTGACCACCCTCTCTTACGACAGTGGTCCGTCTGTCTTGTAGTCTGGTGTGGCAATCTAACTTTCTCTGTTAATTTGACTTTGTCTGTGGACAGGTTGGAATTACCAGCTCAGAAATCCACGAGTAAATCTCGATTTTCCCGAATAACCTCTTTTTATTCATGCTGATATATATATATATATATATATATATCAATCAGGAATGGGCGCACACCGATCTATTGGCTTCACAAAGCAAACAAGCTCCGTATGTGTGGCAAAGGTCACGAACAGGCAACCAATTACCAGGCCGAAGTCGGCCAAGTCATAATAGCAGCGAGGAGGGACGACAGAGAATACGGGTAGATTGATACAGCACTGTTTCGGGCTTATTCTGCCTTCATTCAGCCAATCATAACCCTGACCACCAGCAGCTGAGACCAGAAACACAAACATGCGCACAGACGCACCTGGCGCAGTCGGTCCACCACTGAGGCCTACCAGATGGGTCATAAGCACTTCATCGAACCGAAGTTCATCAGTGCCTCGCCACCTGTCATTCTCTGTCGCTGCAGATCGGGTATTTATCAATCAGGAATGGGCGCACACCGATCTATTGGCTTCACAAAGCAAACAAGCTCCGTATGTGTGGCAAAGGTCACGAACAGGCAACCAATTACCAGGCCGAAGTCGGCCAATAGATCGGTGTGCGCCCATTCCTGATTGATAAATACCCGATCTGCAGCGACAGAGAATGACAGGTGGCGAGGCACTGATGAACTTCGGTTCGATGAAGTGCTTATGACCCATCTGGTAGGCCTCAGTGGTGGACCGACTGCGCCAGGTGCGTCTGTGCGCATGTTTGTGTTTCTGGTCGCAGCTGCTGGTGGTCAGGGTTATGATTGGCTGAATGAAGGCAGAATAAGCCCGAAACAGTGCTGTATCAATCTACACGCATTCTCTGTCGTCCCTCCTCGCTGCTATATATATATATATATATATTGAATAACTGATGTGGTGCGCAGTCCGAGGTGATATAATGAAAAAGAGAAGGCTCTTCGGAAAATCGAGTCGTACTCGTGAATTTTCAAGTCGGTGACACCGACCACTCGTCAGACGAAATGAACAGAGGGGAAAGTGAAATGGGCAGACTAGGCCAACAACTACTAAGCCCTGAGTCTAATGAAGACAGAGTGTCACCGAAATTCTATTCACTGTCGTACATTCAGGGAAGTTCTGAAACACTCTCCCGAAATATAAACGCTTTGGCATCTCTATTGCCCATAAGACCGCATCTTCCCTACGCGAGGCATTATGTCGAGTAAAGGGCCCGGTGCCCAAGGAACAATTAACTAACGTCATCTACCGTATACCGTGCGCCAACTGCCCCTCTGTTTATATTGGCCATGCAGGCCGATGTCTTGGGACTTACATTAACGAACACAAGTTAGTCCTCCGTCGACGTGACCCTTTGTCCCTCGTGTTTGCGCACGCCCTTGAACATGACCACCGCTTCAATTGGGACGGTACTGAAATGATCGCAAGGGCTAACACCTGACAGGCGCGAGAATTCCTCGAAGCTATATTTTGTGGAAATAATGGCTGGTTGGGGCAGACTGTTTGAACTATCGGATATGGCGAAGAAATCAATAATGTAATGTAAGGTAAAAATCCAGTGAAGTATAAAGTTATATAGCATGTACCATTACGATCTTTCCAAAAAGATCCTTCGATTATTCATGTAGGGGGTGAAGAATTGACGGCCGTTATAATTTTAGTATTAAAGAGTAGAAGAATAATCGATATCCTGCAAGCACTAGCTTTGCATCGACTCCCTAACCTACCAGCAACTGGCCCCCTCTTGATAGGAGACAAAGAAGGGGTTATGAAGGGGCTAGCCCCTCAAAGTTTTCTCGTAGGTAATGCATAATGCACAGGCATTACTCCAGGAATATGCATGCAGTTTTCGTTTTAAATAGGCTTTGTTAACGGCAAACAGTACTTCAACTTGTGAAATTGTCGTTTTGACATGCCTGGGCGATCCTGATGTAATGCCCACAATTGTTTACCTGTGACACTGTACGGCCTTTTATCTCCCACGTGCGCTGCGTTCTGCTTGTCGTGAGTACGTTTACTGCCTGCTTTCGTCTACATTGAGAAGTTACTGTGGCACGTAATAAAATGCCCTGTTGCTGTCTTTTATGATATGTTGTTAGTTCTAATGTGTAATTTGGTAATATCATTGAAAAATTGGCCTATAGATATAACCAGGTTGTTCAAATTGGATATTGGTATCCGTTGTAGCAAAGTAATCTGAAAGGGTGCACTTAGAGCCATTGTTTATCGTTTTTGTTATTGACGCTATTAAACATGGAACATAAGGATTAGGGAGTCAACCGGAGCACCGCGTATAAGCTAATCAGGCGCAAGAGGACGGCGTACTATGCGGCGACGGAGTCATCTCAACATGTTTCTGTTCCAACGTCGTCCTCATTGCCAAGCCACTCTCCAGAACTAGAAATGCCTGAACTAACGCCCGAAGGTTCTACTGGTAGATTTTCCAATGACGCAGAGTATTAGTGGGTGTAGATTGTGCAAGGAGTCTAGAACGAATGACAAAAGAATGTGGGACATCTTTTCTGAAGGATTTGCAGGAAGTTTGCCTAAAGACGCAAATGCCGCTGTCTACGATGAAGGCTCTGCTTGACATGCTCCGGCCGAACTACGCGGAGGTCCAGAAGGACCCATGAACGCTGTTAAAGACTCCAAGAACTGGTAACAGCAAGGCCCTTACCAACGGGAACTATGTGCATTTGGGCATTAAGCGGGCCTTGCTAGATGAGGTAAACCGCCGGCAAACAACTGAAATTCCTGAAATGCGCATCTAGTTACACACTGAAGGGATGAACTTGTTTAAAGGATCCGGTCAATGTCTATGGCCAATTCTTGCGCGAATCAGTCACCCGGTTATTGGTGAGCCGTTAGTCGTCGGGGTATATTCCGACTTTGGCAAACCCGAGCCAATGGATGAGTTTCTTCAAGACTGCGTTGGTGAATTAAAAGGACTGCTGGATAGTGTCCTGCAGGTGATGCTGTGAAAGCTGAATTAGAAAATGTTATTTGCGATGCTTCAGCCCGGTCCTATATCCGACAAGTCAAAGCACACAACGGCTACTATGGATGTGATAGGCACGTTTGTTCATAGAGCTAACCTAAACCACTCCAGGTGCTGTCACGATTGCAAACCGTATGACATTTCCGCCATATAGTGGGCCACCTCGGGACGATATGTCATTTCGGTGGCGATGGCATGCTATGCACCATAGGGGCATATCAGCATTCGAGGAGTTATCCATCGACATGGTAGTCTGCTTTCCAATGGACTACATGGAGCTTGTATGTCTGGGTGGGATGCGTAAGTTGCTGCACATGTGGCAGCTTGGAGTGAAGAAGTGCCCTCTGGCACTCAATGGGCATATTAGAAAGTGCAGTGAATATCTGCCTGCCGAATTTTCACGCAAGTACAGAACACTGGATTGCCTTGAGTATTGAAAGGCGGCTTAATTCTGGCAGTTCCTCCTTTACATCGGTCCAGTAGTCTTAGATTCATTTCTTGACCTGGACCGCTATCAACATTTCCTAAATTTGTCTGTGGCCGTGTACATATTTTCCCATCCCCGTTTACACAAAACGTGCATTGACTTTGCACTTATTCTTTTAAACCGGTTTGTAGAAGACCTTAGTATGCTGTACAATACGGCTGATTTTATTTACAATTTTCATGGTCTGTTGCGCGGTTTGGAGTGTTAGATAACTTCTCGGCATTTCGCTTTGAGTCGTTTCTGAAAAACGTCCGCAGTTACATAAAAGGTCCAACGAACGTAGCTGCGCAGGTGTACAGACGCATTAATGAAAGGTGCTCGACTGAGTTGTCCACAGGTCCCACGCTGCTGGACGACTCTGAGGGCGTGCACGGTCTTTGTAATTGCCCCGCAACTCCGAGGCCATTTTACATAATGGGTATCGTTTGTCGATCCAAGCACCCGACAATGTGGTACTTTTCGGTGGTAGACCGTGCGTACTAATATCTGTGTCGGCTACTGGCATAGTCTACCGCCAATTTATGGCCTGATAAAACTGCTTCGATCCCGCATTCTGTTTCTCAAACTTACTTATTTTTAAGGCTTCTGTTTTAGATACCAAACTTTCGTGCTTATAAGCACGATCGGGCTTAAGAGGAAAATGGCGGGAATTCAACGCGTAAACTCACTCCGGGTATTCAGCAAAAGTGTAAGGTGGACGCCGTTTTTTTACCAACTTCTGGCCCTTATGATATTGGCTTTCTAGCTCAGACTGTATTCCCCGCAAACTATTGGGTATAATATGGTACTCCATATGGTAACATATGTTAACATTAAAAGTATAAAATCAAACACAACCACATCCTACCCAAACTAGGCCGGCAATAGACTACCAGCTTTATTACACAAAAAATTGTTTTCACGTCGCCCATACTCTCTCGAATTAAGAAAGTGGACAGAAAATATAAAGCGTTGAGTCAGAAATTTTAACTCAATTATGAACTTCACTTTCATCTTGCGATCCACTAAAACTTCTTATCAATTAAGGCCAAAAACGATGAAATATCACATATTTAGGGTTTGGACTACTTTAGAACCGAAAAATTATTCTGATTTTGTGTCTACGACATAATACAGCGGCAAAAAATTCGTTCGGTTGACACGTGAAGCAGTGTGAGTGTTTGATATTTAACCCCCAGTATAGGCTCAAAGAAAATTCCAGAATGTCATTCTCCCCATGTGTCAAATACCTTGTCAGAAAACAGTTAATTTCGAGGACCGACTACCCTACCGACACGCGAAAACAGCTGTCCGCGTGCGCAAGCCAGTTAGGTTTCCGCTAGTAACCACAGCGTCATAATAATTGGACAACTAAAACAAGCGCCAGTGTCCGGGACAAACCGGAGATTGCCCATTTAAATAGTCCATCGTTTGCATAATATTGTTCTAATAAGTCCCTGGGCAAAAAAACAATATTGGATTGCTGTTAACAGAAATCAAGCTTAAATAAAAATATTTCAAACGGCAAATATTTTATCATTTTCTAGAGAAATTGTGGAATTTCGTGTTATGAAAAATGTTATCGAATTCAAATTCGAGAAAGAAGACGACGTATTTTACAGATGGTTGTGGTCACTCTTTTGGCAGTTTTTCCCCCATTCAGTGTCATTCTAACAATAACTTCATTTCAATTTATTATAGGTAAATGTAGGATCGAAAAATTTAAACTCTATATTCGTTGAAAACAGTGGCTATATATCAGAAACTGGACGAGGAAACATCTAACAAATGGAAAATTGGCTAAACTTTACAGGCACACCAACCGTTAACAGTGGATGTAGGCAAAAATTTACCTGAAGTTCAGCTAATTCTTAGGGGGAGGAAGCGAACCTTCTTACGAAAATTTTCGACGTTGATTACCAGGTCGTTGTTAGGCCTGGGTAATGTGCAAAACACAATTTACATTTTATAAACACTGAAACATCAATGTGTACCTGGTGTTTGCGCTAATAAGCGGCCACCTTATACGTCATTCTGTATGGATTGGTTTTCGTCTTTCCCACTTTTCCCGGCGATTTTTTCATTCGACATCTAGTTCTAGGTGCCGATCGAAACATAACTTGGTTCAAGAAAATATCGTTGGAGGTGTAAACTCTGACGAAGGCGTATACGGTATAAAGTTTAGGCAGGACTATTTCAGACATATTCTCGCCTCCGCATTTCTATTTGATGATTGCGGAGGCATTTAGAGGCAGAATGCCCGTTCGACCACAATATACGACATTACAGACATAGCATGAGATCTTATACACAACATCCTTTTTAGCAAAATACCCAAAAGGCATCCTCGTGGTGTACAGGATCGGTGCGTATAACAGCCGTTGGATTGTGATTCACTTACATTTGGAGTCTCCTTAAGTGTCTTCAGTGATCTCAGGTATATTTCTGGTATAAGGAAGGATTCGCTAGGCGTTTAATTCGGACGCTTGATTGGAACTGTCTAGTTGCTTCGTTTTTACTCTCGTGTCTCATGTTTCGACGTGCGAAATGTCAGGGAAAATAATACAAACTGGTAATTAAGCCCAACTTGGCTACTTTTTTCGTCAAACCAATGCGTTTTTGCCCGATGTAACAGACTTTGACAGCACTCCTCTTGTAAGCGATTGGGTTATTGCTCCCATAGCGTAAAATTACTTGCGCATATGTTTCTTTGCCTTAAAGGTACGTGTGTAATGTCCTGTCGGTTATTCACTGCATGAGAGCGTCTAGAAGTGAAAGTTTGTTGTCAAATTCCTTTGCCAATGTGAAGATAATTCCCGGAATGATTGAGTTGATGGCGCTGTGGGGCGTTTCCAGCTGACACTTTTTAACGTTAACAAATGGGTCGTCTGCATACCCTACCCTAAACTTAGTGCTAACTAGTCGAGGAGCTGTCAATGCCGGTTTCTGCATTGTCATCGCGGCATGAAAACCAGATGTAAGTGATTCCATTGGAGCTCCTTTTCGTTCTTCATAATATTGGATGTCGAACGAATAATTTAAACCATTCGTATTTTGACATTCTGAAGTGTTTGATTCAAATATTCGTTTTTGACTGTTGTATCGTTGTTAGAGTTCATTGATGCGATGAAAAGGGGCCACATTGAATCGAAGTCCCATCACAAGGAGAAGTAGCGGTCACTTATTAAGAGAAAAAGTCTACTAGAACTTATATTACTTATTGTTTTATTGACTATCCGAGTGGGCACTGTCAGTGTAAGTTTTAAAGGGTGCTCATGAATAAATCTTTGGACGAAAATGTTAACATTTAAAAGTGATAAATTTACGTTTTTAACAAAAACAACTAATAGATTGGACGTCCGCATACCGGTGTCGCCAAAGTAAGGTACGGACAGTATGAAACGAAAATGAAAAAACCATGAAAATCTCCCAAAATCAACCACCTACATGGTTTAAATGGATGTGATTTGCGAATTTCCTAAGGAGAAAAGCTGTCGAACATCTGTGTAAAGTAGGCTTGGGGTACAGAACTACGGTCCTTACGAATGTTCCTGAGGATTCGAAATGGTCTCCTTCAAAAGGGAATGCGTGAACCGGAAGAGGCTACTTGCGTCACCAAAGCGCGATATACGAGATTATAATAGTTCTTAGTGGACTATGGAAAAGGCTCTCAGGGTGCGAGACAGAGGAACACACCGCAATCTTCAGCAGTTCGCTTAGGGTCGAACCGATGAGCTGACATAAAAGCCTGTGATGATCATCGTCGAAGAGGACAATATTCGTGGACTTTGCAACGAAATGATAATATGGAAATCGTAAGGATCATATGAGACTGTCCAGCTCAATGAGTACAATCAGTAAGGTTTAGTTCTTGATCCCAGGAACAGTTTCCAAAGACCAGAAGTTGAGTAATTGGAAATCAGACGGACTAGCCTGGGCACATTTACAACTAAGTATTCTATTGTACAAGCAGAGACTAGACTTCACGGTCTGAATTTCAATTCGAATTGAGTGGTGAACAACTGGCGACCGAAGCAGGAGTTCCGTGCTCACTTTACGACCCAATTCAGTCTGAATTTCTGGAGCCTCGTAAGACGAATAAATGACGCCCAGTGTTTTATTTGTTTGTGGAAATTATGAAAAGGAATTAACGAAACTTGAGTCATCTAGACTGGTTATTTAGGAAATCCCGCCTGGTCAGTCAGCTTGCTGAACCAGATTTGTTAAATTCCATGCGTCTCTTTAAGCCGGCAGCATTTTGATCCAAATGTGATTAAACTCGCGGCTCCTGCTTGGCCTTGTCGTTCAGGTTACGAGAGCTTTATCTGTACTTGAGCTTTGCCTTGCTCTTGCTGGTTTGGATCCCACCAAGGTCACTAGGGTTCTCACAGTTGTGTCAGCATGAAACCCGAGTCGTCGAAAATGCCACAAATCGAGGTTCTCAGTAGACCAGTATATATAGTGTTTTCGCAAGAAAACCCTGTTACTGTACAAAAACACTAAATGCTTAAATAAGTTTGTTTCCTCGGAAATTAAACAACGCATTATTAAAGGCAGCGATAGCCCCATAAATATCTGCTCAATAAAATGAGATAAACAATTACGCGTGCGTCTGATGAGCTGGAAGCACACAAGTTATCGTTTTTGAGCCACACTTAAGTTTTTTCGAAGTTGTCCTGTATAAAATGTCTTTCTGACGAAACAGTTAAAGACTTGCATACGATTTATTTGATATAAGGAAAAACCTAGACGAAAACAATGGCTAACCTTAGTAATCGCCTAAAACGGTTGTCAAGTGTAGTAAAAATGTAACTTTTACGCAGAAGTTTGGCTAGAAAATCTTTTATAAGAAACGATATTCTTTATGAAACTGTAAGTCCTACAAAGGTAAAAGATTTTTGACGGAGACGCCGGTAAAACTGACGACAAACGATTGAAGGGGAGTCTGGTGATTAGACAGTGCTCGTCAGCGTTGTATACACGATGTTAATCCTGAACCATGTTTACAATTCTTGATTATTTCAGATAAGGACATCTGAATTGCGGTTGGTTAGCCAGCATATGAAGAGGGGGTTGAACGAAAGCAAATTATTGAAATTCCTAATACCTGCTACCTAGTTCATGTTATCTTGCATGGCACTTGCGGAAAATTGTACTACTGCAAGTAATACACTACGTTTAAACGACGAAGTAAAGCTTTAAACTAAGTCATCGGGTCCGGAAAATAACCCGACGACGATTTGAAGTAAATCAGCAATCGAGGACTTCAAGTTACAGGCGGATATCTTCCGCCCAACACTTGAAGTAGGGGGGCAACCATCCCAATGGAAGATAGCAAATACCTACCCGAGTCATAGGAGTGGGGCTGGAACTAGGATCAGAAATTATTTACCCGTAAGTTAATTTGCACTTTTAGTTCAGCGTAGTAAACGATACCTTATGGTAATACATGCTGCCTTGGAAGGATCAACTGAAGGCAGCACGCCCGAAATTTTACAAGATTAACTGTGTTGCTTCTTTTCAGTGGTGTATACAACGTGTGGAATTACTTTGTGTGAGTGGGGACTGAAGCCCGGGGAGCCTCAACACGTACACATCCGTGTTATCGATATATGTGAGCAAACTGTCAGTCTGGCGTGACAAACATTAACTGTCCACCTGAGTGGTCTTTTCCCATTAAACACGCATTCAGATTGTAGTTAACTGGCAAGTTGATCATCGCATCCGACGACGTCCACCGCGTGCTTCACAGCCAGGTGAGGCAGGCACAGTGACATCAGCATGATTTAGTATATAGTGAATGCATGTTTACGCAGTATCTGCCCCACTCCCTATCCCCCACTCCCCACCTGGACCAGGTGTCGAGGCATAGTCAAGAAGACATGAGGTAAGGGGGTGTGAGAGTCTGCCGACGTAGTTGCCGACACGGTTACTTGTTCGTATAGTTTTTTCGCGCGTCTCATGCTTCCTGTCAGTTTGTTGCTGGGATTGCGTGACACTTGACAGTAGTTCCGTGTGATCCCGAGGCCGATAAAGCTGGGTCAGTTGCTGATTGGCTCCAGGCGGCAAAACACACACGCTCTGGGCGCCAAGAAGCTTGACAGCAGACACTTACAGACTGTCCTAGTGAGGGTGTCTGCAGCAACTGCTTGCTGACCTTGCTTGTCCAACTTAATTTATCTTTTCTCGTCTGGGATTGGATTCCTCATTTGTCGAACCATCTTACCTTCAGTAATCGGTGACCCCGACGTGTTCAAAGCGCATTCGCCCGGGTGACTAAGCTCAGGCATCACAAAATCCCACTTAACTTCACTTGCCTGTTTTCCTGTCCCCCCCGTCGTGTGCACAGATAGGAGAACGCGGTTACCGGCATCTTGTCATGAATGGAGAAGATGGCATCAGCATGACTCAGTCACTTGATCCGGACATTTGTTGCCAATATCACCAACATCCTCTCTCATGATCTCCCACATCAACGACCCGCTTCTACGCCTAACTCGACGAAACTCTCATGCGCTTGACAGGCGCTGTACTCTACCCTATCTTGGAGTCCGGACGATTGAGACTCTTCACTGATGGATCGTTCTCTTTCAGCATTTACTGGGATGCACTGTGTCGGAAATGCTCCTTGCCTCTCGTACTAACGGATCAACACACCGGTACACGTTAATGAGCTCACGCCAGCACATACTGGGGCTGATGCCTCAAATGCACTTCTTCACCGGTCACAGCATCAGCCTCCCACGCGGTCCGAGCAACTGCTATCATCATCAACACGCGCTCTCAAAACCGCATGTGCACTGGGTTCAGGCACTCATCTCACCTTTGGCCACGCTGTCGACCAGTCACTTAGCGGTAATAAGCCCTCTGCCTCCGGCACATAGGCAACGCTATGTACCACGTGATTACGGCTTCAGAGCGGCCATAACAAAAGCACTTACAGACCGAGGATAACCAATCACAGGCGTCCACAAACTGCACTATTACCCAATCAACTTATCAGGCTGACACTGTCTGGCTCTAATATGACGCTTATTCACACACATCCACACCGCCCTAACGAATAGACGCGCACGCAGGCCCAAAGACGGCCGCGCGTCGGGGCTCTTACCGCCAGTGAAGTCTTGTGCGGAATACACAACTTCCACTGGTGTCTTTTCCCTTCTCCTCCGAGATGGGACTGGGTCGTGATTATTTTGGGGCACCTTTAGGTAATCACAGGAATATTTTTCACAGGAAGTGCGAGTGAAATTTCGACCGTCGTTGCCGACGATGTCCGCCGTGTGCCCAACATGAGGATGGGTACAGGGAGGCGGACTTGAGCTTTAGCTAGTTTATAGTGCTAATGGACTTGCGTAGAATCTACCACACTCTCCTCCTTCACCAACTTGCTTCGGTGTCATGACAGAGCCAAGACCGAACATGGGAGAGGGCGCAGGTTGCTGGCGCGGCGGAAACCCGAACCTAGACGTGCCACCACACCCCGTTGACCACCACGTACAGCTGACCAGGATTTTACACATGAAAACGGAGGACGGCTCTGATCCCACCTGAGAGGGGGTGCTATAAAGGTCACATTAAGGAGGAGTCATTTCGGCCTATCTGCCTGTCCTTCGAGAAGAATCGAGTTGTCTCCTCATTTTGAGAAATTCCAAGCCGCGGCTTCTGGCGCACCGTGATAGAATAAAAGCGCGTCAGATTGCTCGTAATGAGGAATATGTGCTGAGACCGTCGACCTCACCCAGTTGCGCGCACTAAGTCCGCTTCGCCCACTGTAGTTGTTCTGCCAATTTGCCTAGTGCCATGAGAGTTCGACCGTTGCATACGACGGCGTCCACCCTGTGAACCATGAATTGAATGCAGAGGCAGTGATCCACATGTGAATTCGTTTTTAGTGATGGCAGATTTGCGCAACATCTACCGCACTCGACGAAACGTCGTCACGTGCCACAAACGGCCTGTCCCCCGTTGCCGAAAACCATCATGGTCATGCTCGGCGTCGTCCTTCAGGGCCCTCCTGCATTTAATTCATTCACCTGTGCGGCTAGCAGTTCCGGGCGCGCTGACCTGCAGCTACTCGACCCACATCATGCGCCGCTTGAACTTGCCACCCCCTGCGAATGCAACACAAGCCACTTTAACACCCTCCCTCCCCCATCGTCAAATGTAACACACACCAGTTGGACACCACACCATATTGCCCCACAAACTTGCAAAAGCTGCCACCACCACCGTCTCAAGGACTCTTGGGCATGACTGGGCGCAGTCAACACCAGCCGTGGCTTCGCCAGCGGCCACTGCCGCCTGAGAAGACAAGCCGGGTGCCGTATGCAAAAAACCACTCACTCTGGAGACTTCTGTCTTTGCCTGATGATTGTGGCGTCCCGACTACACATTCGCACCGCTCAGCAGCTGCATCCCCACTTTGTGTACCAGGCTGTGCCAGTTGCGTGAGATGTGCACGTCCTGTCATGTGACTCTTCGCCCACCGTAGCGACGATAGCAAAGCGGATCACACGCTTGCGTGGCTAGTAGATCGCACTTCCAGGGCTAAACGCAAGTGCATCTTTCGAAAGTTCTTGCCTAGAAGGCAGCCATCATGACCACGCCTGGCATCCCTCAAGGTCATTCGTTCCTTGTAGCGAGCCGTTCCAGACGCGCTGACCTGAGGCCACTTGCGTTCACACAGTCGCATTGCCCATGCGGCCACTTGAACGTACCTTTCCCCGGCAAGCCACTGGGACATCACCCCTCGGCAAATCCAGCACACACACACCGACTGGAGACCACTTGAGCTTGGCCCACGAGCCTAACAAAATGGCTGCCACCACTGTCACAGGGACTCTCAGGCATGACTGGACGCAGTCAACACCAGCCCTGGCTTCGCCAGTAGCCACCACCACCTGAGAGGACACCCAGGGTTCCGTTCACATTAAACGCTTCATTCTGATCCCTCCTGTCTCCTCCTTACAACTGGGGATTTAGCCTGATGATTGTAGCGTTCTAAATGCAAACTCTCACCGCTTAGTTGCAAAAGCTCTCCGAGGTTTAGAAGACGCACAGCGTGTCATTTTAATTGCCGCCGCCTGTTGGAGAAACAAAAAAGTTGCAAACCTAAAGATGAGGAGGATAGACGATGAAGGCCCGTGGCTCATACTTAGAAATAATACGCAGTCTCCTGTTGAACTAAGAAGCCGAATTTTGGTCACGCATAGATACCGTGGCAAATGACCAGACTTCAAAGCACCACTGTCTGACCGCAGCACATGCATTAACTGTAGGGAAACACTGCCCTTAAATTATGTAAACTTCATCGTCCGTCCGAACGACAGAATTTCGGTGAATTAGTTCAGTCAAAAAATTTTAAAAAATTCTAGTTTGGTGATTGCTATATTTTCATGGAAATTACAAAAATAAGGAGAACTTCGCAGAAAAAGGCATAAGAACATTTAGTGATGACGGGCAGACGGAATGTTCATCACTGGTCTTCGTCGAAATCCTCAAACCATTCACCCATGACATCTTCAAGGACTGAGTCGCCCACCAGAGGCGACTTCTGAGCGACTTCGGAGGGTTGGTTAGAAGAGGTAGAGGCCTCTGGCTTCTGAGGGAATTTTAATGTTGAATTCACCGAAGCCTAAGGATGCAGTAACAGGGACGGTTCACAGCAAAAAATGAAAATCAAAAGCAATTGAAAATAACATAAATTGTTGTGCCCGCCTTCAGTAGGCCTTCAAATAGTAACCCTTGCTAACGAAGAAATTGTCACATCAGACTTGTAGCAGAACTGACCGCATTGCAGGCCGAACTTGTGGACGGCGACTTCGTTTTTCTTCGCTTTTTGTCGACTGACAAATCTGTTTTGGAGTCTGTCGAGCCCATGGCAGGTTTTAACTCGTCCGCCTTGGCTTTGATATAAGCAGACTAAAAGTAGAAAGATGTGAATGAGACGCCAGGAGGACAACTTAGCAGGTTAGATAAAACGGAGTCCTTAGAAGAATTAGCGGTGTTCAATTTAACATTAATATTGACAAACCGGACAAGAATGGCCTATCATGGTCAGAATGGAAAAATCACAGATAGCAATCAGTGGTTCTTTAGCTCAGAACTCAAGCCAAGTGGGGCAGGAATTCATACTCTGTCGGCGGCAATCGAAAGTAGTAGTTTTTGTCAACGACGATCGTTGCGATGTCAAGCGTCATTCACCTTTGCAGCGACGGGTTCCAGGCGCCGTTAACTTGTGGTCACTGGACCGACTCTAAATCGGACGCACGTGTGTCCACATAGTCGCAGCTGCTGATGCGCCACTTGAACACACCACCCCTCGGCAAATGTAGGACACACACCAACTGAACAACACTGGAGTTTTTTCCCCCCAAACCTACAAAGGTCAGCTGCCTCGTGAAATGTACAAAATAGTCCGGATCCATTGCAAATTTTTTTAAAACTCTATATGGTATCTTCCTAAAGACATAGAGGAATATGTGATTGTCCTCACGTAGAAAGCATGCACCTTGTAAACTGAAATCGCTAAACGCTAATGCAATGGCAGATCTGGCTCAAAATTATTCGGGAATCGGAAAACTTTTTTAAAACCTAATTATACTCCTTCCCTGAATAAAAAATATAGAGAAGACGTGATTGCCAATAATTGACTGAAAGAAAGCATATTTTTGTTTATGGTTTCTACAAGATATATTTGAATTTGCAAGACCATCGAAAATCAATGAGAAAAATGCATGCTACTTAAGTAGTCATTTTTTACCGAGTACGTTTTTTTACAGGAGGGTAAAAAGCAGTGTGTTTAAAAGCCGACATCCTGCCAAGTCCGAAATACTATACGATTATGCCGCAAGATAATTAGTATTACAACCGCGCCTAAGTAATCCTTCCTAATCGAAAACACATTTCAGAATTTCAGTCAACATTTTTTGAGATAGGTCACTCACTGTACAAAGGCCAGCTGCCACCTAGTCCCACGCTCTCAGGCATGGCTGGGCGCAGTCAGAACATACCCCGGCGACGCCAGCGGCCACTGCCGCCTGACAGCAACTCAGAGCCTTCACAGGCAATCAGGGGGGGGAGATAACTGGCTGGGAACAGGTCAGACACGCTCGTGTCGGTCCCCTTGCCTTTGCCAGTGTACGCGACTGCCTGTGGCAGATGAGCAAAACGAATGCCCGTATCCTGTCACGTAATCTAGCCCCAGCCTTACCCATTTTGGCTCGGGTCGTGCATGCACTTCTAACATTCTCGATCGCAACCGACAGGAGAACGAGTCTGTGGCTCAATTGGTTGAGGGCTGGACTTAATAACGCGGGATGACCAATGAGCGCGGGACCGTGGCTCGGGCGCTCAAAAGCTGGGCCTGGGCAAGGCTGGTTGAAGACATCTGAGAGGCCAGAAGTGGCTATTCAACTCTCCCTTCAGCATATATTCACAGTTGTTGTGCCTTCGCGGGCTGTAGATTGGGCCCCAGGGCACAACGGGATGAGAACATCCTGCAACCTGATTGGTGAACGTAATTCCGACATAGTCAATATTCCCGATCGCAACCAGCATGACAGCCGGCCCATAGTTCATTAGTAGAGCGTCTGAATCACTGGCCAAGGATCCCGGGTTCGAATCCCAGGTGCTAAAAACCTGGAGTTGAATATGGCTGGTCGATGACTGCTCAAAAGCCGGAAGCGGCAATTCCCATCTCCCTTTTAGGTGGCGAAGAACTGATGAGCTTCAGTTCGATGAAGTGCTTATGACCCACCTGCGCCATGTACGAGCGCATGTTTGTGTTTCTGGTACCTGCTGGTGGTCAGGGTTTGGGCTGGCTGCCTGAAGGCAGAATAAGCCCGAAATTGTACTGTACCTGAATTCTCTGTCGTCCCTCCCCTCTGCTATTATAACTTGGCCAACCTCGGGCTGGTAGTTGATTGTCTGTCTACGACCTTTGCCAACTATTCGGAGCTTGTTTGCTTTGGAGAGCCAATAGATAAGTGTGCGCCAATTCCGGCTAGTGGTGAGGACTATGATTGGCTGAATGAAGGAAACGTGCCCGA